>OY728164.1:1991876841-1992158615 GCA_963277665.1 Viscum album
GTAGAATTCCACATCTCTATGAGGAGGTAGTCCTGTAAAATAATCAGGGAAAACATCCGCATACTGGTCCACCACTACAGGATAAGTTGGACTCTCCACATCAACTACTTCGAGAGTAAGGCAAGCCAACTGGTGAGTGATTGGTTGCACCCTCCTCCGAGTAAGTCCGTCCTATGCTACAAAGGTTCCCTTCTTGCTGGTGGAGGTAAAATTGGTCCCATACGTGCAGACACACCACACTTTTTTCCTAATATAGTCAATCTGAGCATGGACTGTAGATAACCATTCCATACCCAAGATGACATCGTAAGGCCTCAACGCAGCTACGAGGAGATCCCAGCC
The DNA here is from genome assembly GCA_963277665.1 of Viscum album. Classification (NCBI taxonomy): domain Eukaryota; kingdom Viridiplantae; phylum Streptophyta; class Magnoliopsida; order Santalales; family Viscaceae; genus Viscum; species Viscum album. The sequence goes on from OY728164.1 coordinate 1,991,877,184, forward strand.
GAAGCTCTCGCCTCCTAGAGTAAACTCACACTGCCGACACGAGTGCGTAATCATCGATTCTGTTCCCGTAGGAGTCTCTAGCCGTATGGATTGAGCCAATGGCTCTGTCATAATCTATGTGCTCCGAACGAGGGTAGTGGGAATGAAAGAGTGATTGACACCTATGTCTATAAGAACTGCCGCTAAGGTGTAGTAGACACAGATAGTACCTCAAATCATCTTCAGAGTACTGTGGTTGTATGCCTCAGCTGCCTGAAGCTGAGTTGTCCCCTGTCCACCTACTCCCTGCGGTCGAGGTGGATAATAACTTTTTACTTTTATTTACCATGGTTAAAAGTAAATAGGGTAATTAAGGGTAAAAATGATATTAATATTACCCTAACACATTTCCTAATTCTATTGGATAAGTATCATTCGACCAAAAACATCATTAGGAATAAAATATTACCCTTTAGGTCCACTTGGATTGGATTAGGACATTTATTATTATTTTATTTAAAGAAGAGTTAAAATGGTTAAAATCATAGTTTAATAACTAAAATATTTTTAATATAGGGTTATTCATAAGATAAATTAAACTATAAATATTCATTAGAAATTTAAAAATATTTACTAACTAATGGTATTTTATTTATAATTTTTATACATTAAATAATTTTATTTATTTATGACACAATGGTGATTTAGTAATTACATAAATAATTAAATATTAAAACAATTGATATTATAAATACCCAAATAAATGTAATTTGAGACTTTTTCTGAATTACACAAATTTTATAGGTTACTATGACATGTTATTATTTATTTAATTAACTTTATTTGAAATAATAATTCTGTTATGATTTTCACAAAAATCAATTACCAAATAGTATCAAAATTGACATAAAATAGTTTTTTTAAAAAAATATTACATTATTAATTGTTATTATATTCCTAAAAATATAAGGTTCGGAAAAATGACTTAGATAAGGTTATATATATTAATAATGAACCACTTGGGGTTCGTTTGGCTTGTTATAGTAATTTTATTAACCATATAGTGTAAGAAAACAAGAAGACACGGTAAAGGTTAAATTATTTAACTTAGAGTTAAATGTAAATGATAAGGTTAAAATAGTAACCTAAACATGTATAAAACCTATTGGTTGATAGGATTTATACCCATACCCACTTTAGCTTCGAAATAAATTAATTTAGAGCTATTATAAACCTAATATGACTTTATTATAAAATAATATTTTAAGTTTTTCCTAAAGTACCCCTCTCCTCCCTTATAAAAAGGGCACCCCTTCCCTCTTCTCTTCACACCCTTTTGAGCCTTGAATCTCGGCCAAAACCTGAACATTTCCATTATAATCTTCTCTAGAAACATTATAGAGGTTATGGTCTCCTCAAAATACCAACCCTACTGCCTTAAGAGGAGGATAAGAAGAGGCGCCTCAAAGAAGAGGTAATATCATTTACCGATTCTTTCCAATTTATTCCTTCTACTACTTCTTATTCTTTGTTTGCTTCATAATAAATTAATAACATCAGTATCACTCATATACTGATATGTTATTATAAATATAAAACAACCCAATTTCATCTTCTATCCATTCTACAGAAATGAAATCACCGCGTGAGCGTACGTACAGAATACCGTCTCCACGCCGTGGTGTAATCTGTTTTCCACGACCACCTTACTTGGATGGGTATAATGGTGTAAATAAATAACTATATATGATTATTGTAAATTTATATTGATTCTGAAATATTATAAATACACTTCAATACAATTCCACGATCATGGGAATGAAATCATCACTCGTGCGTACGTAAGGACTACCGTCTCCACGAACGCGATGAGATTCATTTTCCATGATTAACCATTCATGTATGATTATAAAGTATATATAATAAATAATAATTAAAGATATTACATAATAATGATACTGAATTTATGTACATATATGTTTCATTTACTTAATTCCATTTAATTCAATAAGGAAACGAAAAGAGCGTTCATGCGTACGTACGGCCTACCGTCTCCATGAAAGGTGTATTTCATTTCATTTATATATCTATTATATATATATATATACTTAATATATATATATATATGATATATAGATCATGATTTATATTCTAGAAGTAAGTAAATCAAGATATAAGTAATAATAATATCAAGAACAACAACTCTAAACACGTACGATAAATAAAACGATTTTACCCAAAACGTTGCTTTAACACGGAACTTACAAAAGAACGGGTAATATAAAGTCATAAGTGAACCATATATGATATCATAACAATTAATATGATTCTGTAATAAGTCAATGGAATTATCTAAATCATTATATAGGATGCTCAGATACGTACGAAGTATATCATACCTAAGGTAAGGGATAACTATTCCAATCTCGTTCTTATCCAAGATTTTTATACGTAAGTATTTACTGGGGTTATTGTTATCATCCATGCCCATGTTTTCTAAAAATGTTTTCATGTATTTTTAAAGTCCTTTTTACCCATTTTTGAAATTTACCACATGTTTTGAAAGGAATCTTACTTTATTTTACCACATGGGGAACTTTTTGGCTTTTCCAAAAAAAATACGAGAAGAATGTTATTTTTAACTTATACGGCGTGAACGGATTTTTACGGTTTCATAATGCCTCATTTTCATGAATCTTAATCTACAAGATTTTATGACTATTTTCAAAAAAAATACTTTTCTTTTAAAATTTCATGGAATTTTGTGAAAAGAAAATGATTTTGAAGAATAAAGGATATTTTCCTCAAGAATTCATTTCAAGTGTTTTATCAAAACCATTTTCCATCTAAGATGAAATTATTTCATATGTGTATGTTTCAAGTATAATGTATATATTTTTTACATGGTTTCACTTTTCTTATGATCAAATATCCATTTGTTTTATATAAATTATGTGATGATGGGATAATGTTTATGAAACCCATTTTATTCTTTGTGTTATGATGAATGTTTTAAGTTTATTTTGTGGCACAATTAAGAATGATTTCATTATGAGATGGGTGGGAACTATATCCCCCTACAATGAATTGGGTAAAGATTTATATCTCATGAGATAGGCATGGCTTAAATGGTAAGTTAATCCGGTTCAGTGATACAGGACTGGAACGAGAAGTGAACTCGATTCAGAAAGGGACTTTGTCCACTAAGATGGTCATGACAGCAATGCCTTGGCTACTATGGAAATCATATCATGTGATTAATGTTTTTCCACAATTAAATGTTTTATTCCCATGTTATCTTATCATGATTGATGTTCTATTATTATCTATGCCTTACGTACTTCCAAGATTTATTTCACAACTCAAGATTTTGATGTTTAAACTTTATGTTCATGTTTTGAAGTTCAAATGTATATGGTTTGTTTTTTTTCCATTCTTAACCTTACTGAGAATTTGTGCTCACCCTTTATATGTTTTCTTTTCCCCAGGATATAAAGAAAGGTTTTAGGTAAGAAAAAAAGGGAAGATCTTTATGGGAGATGTTGAAGATCATTAACCAAGATTAGAAGATTATGTTCCATGTTTCCAAATACACTAAACTATTACGGTCCTTTGGTGTCTATTTTTGTTATGTATTAAGTATTCTGTAAAAGTAATGTAATTTACATGTACGTCAAGCTTTGGGTCTCTACAGATTTCCCCTTATGTTATGTAATTTATTATAGGGGACACTATGAAAATTTTATTTTATGTTGATAACTAAGACACTATACGACGGTGTTGGTATGTAATACCACTTATAGTGGGTTGGATATGATGTGGGATGATATTCCTATTATGGTTTTTGTTGGTCTCATGGATTCTATACCCATGGTAATGGGATATAATTATCATGTGACCCTGATGATCATGGATATGGAACTCCATGCCTAGTTATCTACTACTACCCATATAATTGGGATGTGATGAACATGATGAGACACTTATAAGGAAGGGGATGAGATTCTTGTATGGGAATAATGATAGTGTGACTTGATTCCCTTTCCAATGTAATGTGGTTCAATTATAAGGATTTTATTACATATTTAGATCATACCTATGGCTGGGATGTTATATACACTCATCATGTCATTGATATAATGTGATTCCCACTAGTATATATTTACTTGATGATGAAACACTTACTGTTCTAGTTATATTTTCATGATATTATTCCCTTGAATTTATGATTAGGTTTTTACAAAGACATTATTCCCTTTCTTCTAGTTATGTTATTAGGACACTTTTCCTATGTGATGGTCACTATAAAATGGTTTTATATTACTACAATTTTATATGACTTCCTCGATTATTATTATGTGATATTTTTAGATACACCCTAACACTGGCTGATGTAGGTATTCATCACATAGGATGACCATGTATCACCCATGGGTGTGGTATATTTATTGTTACAGTCATTTTATGTCTATTTTTTTATGATTATATCACATTACACATGTAACTTTATATACTAGATGTGTTTAGGGATATTTATGGTGATTAAAAAAGTCATATGTACCCACACCTTGTTTCGGTTCCCTAGTACATGAGAAGGATTTATGTTTCATGATCCAGGAAGGGGATAGGGCCATGAAGTTGATGGATACGATATGGTGTATGGAAGGAGTTGGGATATGGGATTGGGAATGATCCTAGAATCATTTTATATTTTATCTATAGTTTTTTTTAATTTTTAAACTTTTATTATGTAATATCCCCATTGGATATCTTGATTATGCATGTATCATCATTTGAAATTGATACTATTTATTTGTTTATAACATGATTGATGTTATTAATATTTATAGAATTTGATATTATTTATTTATTTATACTTTTATTTATGTGATAAAATATATTATATTTATTTCAATGAGATTTATTTCAATCTGTACCAAAGAGGGTATAGTCTACCCACTATATACATAAACCCTCACCATTGGTCAATAGCCATTTTCATATGGGGATGTATTCTTGAGGTATGTGGCACTCATTTTTTTCAAATTTATGGTGAAACTGATCAGAAACACTACGTATAACCCATCAAATTAATTAGTCATTTCTTAGATGATGCACATAGATCCATATATAATCTATAACACTCGATCATGTATAAAATGTTGCATATTGTATCCCACTAAACCAAACACCCCTAAAAGGATAATAAGCCACACACAATGGTACCAAGCTGGTCACTAAATCTATGAATATGTTCTGACTTTGACAACATTTTTGAGTTACCAATTCACTAACATTATGAAACATCATTTGATATCACTGGTTTAAACAATTCCATCGCTCACCCAACCCAACATATGAGATCATTATTCACCTTTTCATTAAAAACCATAGTCTTAAATCAATGACATTGCTCATAATAAAAATTTTCATTCCAACCCAAAAGTCATTATACTTTCCATGAGTACTAAAACCTCATAGACATAGTGTCCAATTCCTATAATTCATACTCAATAAATCCAATACACCATTAACACATAACCTGTAGATTTTAGTTATATAATCTACTATCATGAAAAACAAAAAAAAGGATACCCATAATAAGGTATTATATATTTTACCAAAAAACAACATGATCAATTACATTAAATATTTGATACATAATCTCACCGACCATCAGTTATGGTTCATAATAATCATCACCCCTATTTATCATAGTAATCCACTAAAATAAGGTTCAGAATCAAAACGTCATATTGGATTTATCTCCACCATATAATTTCTAAATTATTGGTCGATGAATACTGATGCCCCAAAATCACATAATCTATTGAGTACTTATTCTTGTAAGAACATTATCTGCACATCTAGATAGAACCACCCAAAAACCTGACTCCTTGGAATATGAAACCACAATTATCCATGAATATGATATCCAAAATCACCAAATATCCACCTTCACACATTCAATCTCGATGAAAGAAACCCTAAAATAAATGATCTATTTTTTTTGACCACATGTGTCCCTTGTTTGAAGAATCTATAAACTCTACCCCTCTCCATTAGCACTATTATAATAAATTATGTTCCCATATTCCAAAAATTATAGTCTAGGTTCCACCAAGGAATCACTAATCAGAAAAACATTCTCAAATAATCATCATTGTGCTAAATTCATCAGCCACCTCACTAGTTACCATAACAAGAAAGAGGATATATATATGATAACCCTACATTAGTTAATGAGTGATATAACATCATGGGTACACAATCCTAGATGAGATGATGTGTCCAAATTTTTTCCATATTTATCTAGTACCTGATCACGTCATAAGAGTTATCATCCCCAAATCCAATGATATTCCTTGACCTAGATCTAAGAGTTTAAGAAGACCAAGGAGTCCTACACCCCATAAAACCACGTAGAAACATCACATGATCCAAAACCCCCTACTGATCTAGATAGACTAAACATGACTTGTATACATCCTCTCCCAAACAAATAGTGTTTCCATGACCTATTCATAGGAATATCCCATATGATACAAAAGTCCAATCACACCTATACCAATACTAACCTCACCATTCAATGCCTATTCTTGGGACAAACCATCACAAAGGCTACACACAGAGTGTGGAATATGATCCTCCTGACCAAAAGAAATGGAGGGGCCATAAAACCATACCTAGTATGGTGTCCATGGATACCATGGTAAATCAAAATAAAGAACAAAATAGGCATAAAAACTACATGTATCCTATCCATAACCTAACCCACATCATTTAGATTCATATACCAATGATCCTAGGATCATTAGTCTAACCAACAACTAAGCATTCTTTATATGCATACTGTCCACATCCCCATATAAGTCATCAGCCAAGATTCCATATTAACATCCCCCCTTTTCATCAATCATGTTGATCTAAAATTTGATCACCTGATTAAATTTTTTTCTTTTATATCACATGAATCATTTATACATTCTTATGATCTAGAAGTAATCCAAATTCTTGAGTATCACTCCTCTACCAGGATACCCTCTCCTCATCACAACCTAGCCTCTGTATAATTTGGAAAAATACCCTGTCACATTGCTAAAACATGACCCACTCTGGTCCTAAGATGAAAAAATCATCTCTATGCTCTTAAACCTATCCTATAAAACTTATAATACATAATTTAAAACCCATGAAGAATAAATACATCTTCATTATTTAATACTTAAGGTAACTGTCATGTCAATACCATATTTCATACCTTTATCAATAAAACAATCTATATGTCCATAATAATTAAGCCATTCTTGGTTATTAATCCTCACTGGGTACTCCCATAATGAACTACCTCCATGAGTATTTATATCACATCCATATGAACATAAAAAATACCTTTGAAATAAATCCCATATTACCCTTAGAGATTGAAAAGGTATTAGTAGGAAATGAATCCCACTATTCCATGCCCACCCTACAATATAAGTGCACCATATCACTAGGGAATACCCCTCGTCCAATACACCCACTCTCAGGCCCGTTTATTAGATAAATGTAAGATTCACCTCATCAATTACTAAAAAAACTTAATCAAAATTAAATCCCATTTAAACATAATTCCTCCATTAAGTTATATAGGGAAACACAATATATGTTATTATCAACACATTAAATAACTAGAACAAACACCATAATCAATGTTCATTACAAATATCAAGAACATATATCTCATGTGATTTATACCTGCCAATATGATGCATGAATGTGTGACTCTTACCTTCTTGGGCCAAGGGAACAATTAGTAAATCAATATTTTGAAAACATAATACTTGGAATAATAAAAGATCCTCAACTATAACATAAACACTCCAACAAAAATCCCAACTCTCTTGTAACTTCTATTTCCCTTCATATAGGTACTATTCAGGAACAAAAAATATCATCCATCCCAAATCCCAACTAGTCTTAACTCTCTCTTCCATATCCCAAATAGTAATTAAAAGAAGAAAATCTTTGATACCACTTTACAGTGAACCTAACCCATTTCACACCCACTATGACGGACCCAAGTTCCAAATACATCATGTAAGCTTACTAGTATGTGAGAGGCTACCAATAGCTTTGATGGTCAATTTAATAAGTGGGGATACTATACCCTCTTTGGTAAAAATAGAAATAAATATTAATAAAAACAAAAATAATCAACTTCCATCACCACAATAAATGTAGATAAAAGTGAACATCATTGGAACATACCTTCAACACTAAATAACAAATCCAAAAAAATAAAAAATTATATATAAAATAATTCCATAGTGCATAATCTAATATTGGACACATATATATTGAATATTTACAACATATCAATAAAAAATGATATAAATGATACTATAGTAAAACCAGGTCCTGAATCCCTATTTTGTACTATCTATCAAATTCATCTAGAATCTTGACCAACTTAACTATAAAACATAGAACCCTTTACCCTAACCAAGATATTATTCCTAAATCTTACTCATGTTCCAATGTTTAAGAGTATGGTGTGAGTAATATTCAATAGCTATCCACCAATAGTTTCTATAACATATCAAAAGAAAATGCATATACATTATGATACTCTCAATAACTAAAAGACTGAAAATGGAAATAATGATAATAAACATGTTAGAACCATATGTACGATAAAACCACCTAGGTGTGAATATAACTGCATCATTCATTTCTGATGTGTCTCTGACTATATGATAATAATAATGATATGACACCATAAACCAATCCATATCTGTAATGCCATAACCCTCGATGCCCAAAGCTGGTGTATTACTTTATTAAAATGGCATGATCACAAGGAAATAAAATCCTGAATGACTGAAATTTTAGATGTTTTGGGAAACCAAATTACATACATGATACCCATATTACATTGGGAAATTGAAAATAAAACATAATACATAAAAAAGTCTAATAAACTGCATCCTTCAAAGTTTTTCCAAGAATTCATTTTCATATATTAGGAAAAAGAAACTAAAATAAGGGTGAGATAAAATGATCAGTAAGGGTATGTAAAGAAGAATAAAAAATGCACCAATGTGAATAAATAAACATAGACATTCCATTTAAATAACTGGATAAAGAAAAATCGATATGGTAAGGTAATTAATAGAAACACATGCATTTACTCAATAAAATGAGGATGAACAACATGCATATATAATTTAAAAGAAAAAATAACATAGATAAATAATAAATCAATATAAATGAGGGAAATTATAAATTTTTGGATTCCATTCTTCCTAGGTTCATAAAACCTTTATTATCAAGAACTTTTAGAAGACAGTTTATAACATATCAGGTAAAAACCCATCTGATTTGGCCAACTAATTTTCCCTATGAGACTATCGATGCATCGAGGGGATATATATAACCAGGGCCCAACCACCTAGCACCTTTACAAATAATTTCTCATATATCAAATAATATATTTAATTTTTTAACAATGTGTGTTATCAAATATTTGTATTGAGTAAAAGATACAGATTTACCAATATTTCCATAGTTAATTAGATAACTATTAAGTACACACCATATGTAAAAATGAAATAAGATTTAGGAAATAATTATAATAGTAACATAATAGTATGTATATCCAAAATTAATGTGATTTTTAATGGAAAATTGTTATAAGTAAGTGATTGTTTTATGAAAAAGTAAACAATTATAAAAGAAAGTGAAATTGAAAAGATAACTTTTACCACTTGGTAATTTTAAACTAAAAATAGTTTAGATGAGACAATTCAAAGTGAAATTTTAGTACCATGAATATAAAAGGATTCATGATATAACATATCAAAATGGGAAGTACATACACCAGATAAAATAAGTAAGTGGTGAATATGAAATTTATCTCACAGATGTAAAAAGTGAGTTGAAAACCCCTTACCTTGTGTTTCCTTTTATGTGAACGTACTTTTACCTCATTTATAATAGTTATAATAACGTTTATAACTTATTACAGAACCATATTAGTATTTATGATATCAAATATTATCTTCTTATAATATATTATTCACCATTTTATAGTAATCTCTCATTATTTTCACTATTTCAGGTGTTAATTTCCATGTTTCTCGAGTAAGTTTTGACATGCTATTTTTGGTTCTTATTACTTAGATCATAATTTGATCATATAAAGAATTTAAAACATGATTTTAATATCATATATATATATATATATATATTCATTTTATATTTATTTATTATAATCCATAAAATTTAGAGATAGGAAATGAAATACACCATTTATGGAGACGGTGGGACGTACGTATTCATGAACAATACTTCCATTTATTTTTCATATTGAAAATAATAAAAATTAAAAGAAATATATGAATATTATAATTAATGAATTATATTTATGTCATATATGTCACATATTTTAATTTAAATTCTTCCTTAATATATCCCATGTAATTTTTGAATGTATCACATAGCTTTGAGAAGGTGGTAGCCCCATGTCCACAAACGATGTTATCGTATTTATGAGAAATGAAAAGCATTAAGGTATGTATTATATTAGAATTAAATAAGTATTAAGAAAACATAAATATCACATATATCATATATAATCAGGTTTTCCATCATAATTCCCAACCCTGAGAGTTGGTAAAGGAAAAATGAACGACATCGTTCTGTGAGGCGGTAGTTCACCGTATACAAAAACAATAAGTTCACTAATCATTTGATGGAATTGTGTGTAGGAGTAGGTATAAACCATAAAATAAAAACATATAAGTATATTTAATATACTAAGGTCATTTTATAATCATTATATAATTGGAAATAAAGGGAGTGGAGAAGGAAACAAAGTAAACAATGCTTATTGAATAAAGTTACCTCTTCTTCGGGTAACTCATTTTGGCTTGCACCAAAGGGATTCTTGGTTGAAATTATGAAAAAATAGAGTCATTTATAGTTAGGTTAAGGGTTTTTTGAGATTATTTAGGTTTATTTTAGTCAATAAAAAGTTTTTTAGAGGTGTGAATAAGTGGGAGGGGTGAGTGACTTTTTATAGTGGAGGAGGAGTGTCATTCTTATAAATATAAAAAGGTAAACCCTATTGAGAAGTATCCCTTATATTAGGTGTCTAAAATAATGTAAATTGTTTTATAAAAGGGTAGATAGAGTCTGAATATAGAAATAATATGGGTTTTGGGCCAGTTTATAGGTCATTATGGGCCTTAAGTTTAAAGTTTATTCCCTTATTAAGCTTAATTTTACCTTGATCACTGTAATTAATTTTAATTAATTTCATAAATATTTTTTCTCCAAAAATAAGTTTAACATGTTATAAATTATAAATTACTATTATTACAAATATTAAATTAATTTTTTTGAAATTCCAATAATATAAGTTTTAGAAATTAATTTATATTTAATCTCAGAGGTGGGATGACAATGCGAGGTTTTAAAGTAAATTTTTTCCAAAGTTTGATGTATTTTTATATAAAATTTGAAATTGAAATTTATTACAATTAACTAATTTTGTTTAATTTATGTGTAATTTATCAAATTAAACATTAAAAATAATAAAAAATATAATTTATTATTATAAAAAAGTATATGAAAAAGAATTTTTGAATTAAAATTCAGTATTCTTAACTATTCATCAAAAAATTAAAATATTTTAGAAAAATAACAACAGTCCACCCTAACCTAATTTTGATGCTTCAATATCAATTTTTTTTCATATTAAATTTTTCATAGTATCAAAATTTATATTTAAATTAAGTGCACCATTAAAAGGCGGTAAAAATGTCTTTATAAAAATATATTTTTTTATTCATAAAATTGGGGTTTTTCAAATATTATGCCTATAAAATATATTGGATAAATGTAAAAAAATATTTGATTGAATATATAAATTTCATGAATATCGTCCACTAAAAGTAATAAATTTAATATATTAAGACAAAATGATTTTGAAAACATAAAATAGTTCTTTATAAAAACATTTCATGTATATTCAACTCGTTTTGATATCCATTTCTATTTAGTTGTTAAAAAATGAATTCAACAATATATTTCCATAACTTAGTTAATCCTATTCATAACTATCAATTTAATGGCCATTTCATATCTTATCATATACAATAATTATGATCTTAATCCTATATTATTTTTCGGTAAAAATCGATCTTGAATGTTACACAAACTAACAAAAAAAGTCACAAGCTAACTCAATGTTTCATAAATGATAAGATATAGAATAAATTTATTTAAAATATTAAATATATCATAAAGTATTTGGATATTATTTTACTTTCTACACTTTGTGTTTCTTTTCATACATTCTATTAAATATAAAGTTATTACTTTAGAATTTTAGGGTGTTACATTCTCCCCACCTCTATTAAATCATGTCCTTGTAATTTATAATTGATCTCTGTAATAAATGGTTATATATTTTAAAATAGTATTTTTGAAAAACCCACATTATAAATGGGGTAAATAACACATATTATTAATAATAAGGGAAGGGAAATGTGAAGGTCACCAAAAAACTAGGCTTTAAAATAGGAGAAAAGCAGTGAAAACATGGACATGGAAGAGAAATATAACCAACAAGTTATGATGGAGATTGATCAATAACATGTTAATGAAACTATTTTGACCACAAAACCATAAACCAGATGTGTGAATAAAGGTCACTGATATCATAAAAAATGATGATAAAAGGGAAACATTTTTTTTCAAGACCATCTTTCATAGAGTTGAGGAATTATTTAATTCTATAAGAATATAAGTAAATACACTTACTTGATACATTTCTATAAGCACAATATTATTTATTGGTCATGCCTTAAACTATTTATACTTCATATCTTAACATATGTTTTAACATAGGATTATGTAACACATCAATCTCTAAAACCACATTCAAGGTCTAACTTAAACCATTTCATAAATGGTTAACCTTATGATCCTTATAAGTATAATGATCCAAAACATTAGAATCATTTCCATGGTAGTAAGTATTATCCAATTTACTTTATCCGTACCAATCATAAATTTATCCAACATCATTATATCGACCTCAGGAACATATTAAGGCTAATATTTACCTTAACCATTTGTTTTTAAAAAAGTTTAACTTTCTACCAAATCAATTTTCTTGGTGCCATTCAACATATGATATAAAATATTTAATGAAAAAGTACTATAGTACAATATTTATATATTTCATAAATCATATTATGAAAACATTATCAATAAAATACTTTTACAACATATTTCCTAGATCCAGATATAGAAGAAAATTAATCATTAAACTTTAGTTGTGTTAATAACATATTCTTAACCTTGATCCCTTATCTTCTTATGATATATATTCCCATGATGCTTGGGGTATTAATTTTCACAGTGGACCAAATATTTTCCACTATAAGACTGAATAAATTTTTTTACTTCTTCCCCTTTCATTTATTTTATTAGCATCCTTTTCTCTTCACTTATAACAAACTCCAAACTCCAAATCCTTTCATTCATTTCCCAAGGTGATGTTTTCCACACTTATCACTTGTGGGATAATACATCATTCTCGTCTTCTATTTATTTGTTATTTTCTCTATTATCCCTTTCTTCTCTTTCTTCCCTTTTATGCCATAATACTTTTATAATTATTTCTCTATATTGATAGAACACAACACTATTTCATTATATAAAGAAAAGGCTTGAGACACCAGAACTCTTCAGAGACATGTAAAAATTCCTATAAAGATATGGTCAATCTTGCATTCCATGTTACACATGAAATCTATAGAATACCTTTCTAACCTTGTGATGGTATCTTCAAACTCTGGAACAATTTTTTCCTCATTTTACTTTAAACTAATGAACTTCCTCTTCATCTTAGTTTTTTGTTCATGAGGGAAATGTTTTTCAAATAATGCCTCCTTAAAACTTCTCCATTTGATGAGTTATATTTATTCCTCCCCTAGTATTCTAGATCAAATACCACTACTGATAATAATTTCCATTGAGACAATACACTACATGTGTAACCTTTTCCTTTTCATCAAATCCCAATGCGATGAATATCATCTCCAAAGACTTAATCCATTTATCTAAACCCTTTGGGTCCGTAGTCCCACTAAATTATGGTGACCTATATCGAATAAAGTGATCCAACATCAAATAATCTCATTGTGGAATAGATCTCTCTATCTGAGAAAGGTTACATGTCATAACCAGATTAATATTTCTTAATATATCCACAACTTGTTCATTTTCAATAGCAAATATATCATATTTTTCTGTATGGAAACCTCTACATTGTCTATGAGTATTGATTCTATTATCCAATCTAGGTGACATTTCAAAACAATGGAATATACTAGATTAGATCCTAACGTTATGTAACATAATTTATAATACAAAATCAAGTGAAAATAAATAAGATAAATTGAAAATTTTATGTCTCTCTAATCTCATAATCATATATATGGTTTCTTTGGGTATATCTTTATTTTTAAATCCCTTATAAAACTTTGTAAATAAAATTCGAATTATCCTATGTGTGTCACTTACGAGTGTAAAAAGAAGTGCGTAGTAATTCCAATTATGGTGTATTAGGTTACACTCAAGTTATGATTGATGATTTATTTTGGATTTGTTACCCCTAGGTTCATCTATTCCAGAACCTCATCTACTTGTAGTATCCAGACATGGATGTATTTTTTGGAATACCGACATAATATCTACATTACAAAAATTCATGGATTTTCTTCTATAATTATCATTAAAGTATATTTAGGGTTATGTCCCCTAGTCTATTTTTTCTAAATCTATTTTCTATGTTTTTTTATAAAATTCCAATGATACAAACTATAATGCTTCGACCCTATAAGCTTAGAGGCAGTGCCTTAATTTATTACATTAGAATGATCACACATAAATAAAATCTTGAAGGTCTAAAAGTTTATCAGTTTTTGAAATCCTAATTACATACATGATGCCTATATTACATTAGGAAATATAAAATAAAACATAATAAAAAAAATACTAATAAACTGTATCCTTTAAACTCATTCCAAGAAATCATCTCCATATCCTTGGGAAAGAAAAAAAATAAGGGTGAGCTCAAATACTCAGAAAGGGTAAGTAAAATGAATAAACTAATGAATCAATGAGAATAAATAAACATGTAAAGGTAAATAGCTGAGAACACATGACATTTAAATAACTGGATAAGGAAAAATTAATATGGAAATGTAAGAAACTAAAACACATAACACTTATTCAATAAATTAAGAATAAATTACATCCATTGATAATTTCAAATAAAAAACATCATGGATAAATGTTGGAACCTAGGCTGTTCGTTTATAATAATGGAGTTTGTTTTTTTTTGTTTTCAATATGCACATGGATGACTAGGGAGTTTGAAAGGAATGAGATCATACATTTGATGGTGAAAGCAGTATTGAAGGTGGCACAGTTGCTCTGTGTTTTCCAGAAAAGTTTTCCTCAAAATTGGGAGTTTGGTGTTGGAAAACAAAGGATTTTTAGATAGGAGTGAATGGTATGAGAGATGAAAAATAAAATTGTAAAAATAAGGGAACTGAATACCTTATATCGTGGACCACATACCATGTTTCTATAATGGTTCTCAGCTGAATTACATACAGCATAGACAGTATATGGAGCAGTATGCGGAGCGGTGCCCAAAACTGAAAACAATTCATAGAAACGGTACGCGGTGAAGGCATGTGGTACAAAAAATGATGAAGGTTGAAATGAAAAATGGTTCGCAATGGCGGTATGTGGGGAAGACATATGGTATGTAGGATGCTTAAGTTTGGAAGGATTTTTTCAGTTCACAAAATAGGAGTCGTACATGGTGGATCCTAAGAGTACGCAGATGGAGTTCAGTTTACATCGAATATTGTCCCACATTGAAAATTTGGGTAAATCAGATTACCGAAATTTGAGGAGTTACATGCCTATTTAAGGAAGATTAATCCCCTTTGTTAAGTGATGATATTGGAGATTAAAATTTAGGGAAAGAAATTTAGAGAAGTTCAAAGCGGTTCGCGGAGGAGAAGACATTACGTGGAGAGACTCATCCATGTAAAGAAAATCGTCAATGGAAGAGTGTGTGGTTTGTGCAGGAAGCTCTTGCAGTATGAGGAAGAGCAAGGTAGTACACATAGCAAGATGATATGTAGAGGTGTGGAGTGGGGCGGAATGTATAGAATCACAGTTCTCAGCGGATCCGGATGGTATGCATAGGAGCTAGATGGTACACGAAAATAATTGTGGTGCGCGGAAGCCGTATTAGTACGTGGAACACCCACAGAAGCCTAAAATTGGCCAAATCAGTTTACAAAATTAATCTTCACAACGTATCAGTGTACAAGAAAATTAAGTACATCTGTGTGTGATTATGGTACTTTAACAAAGCATCTATTTACAATTGAGGATGCGTGAATTAATTCTAAACCATTGAAGCGACCTTCAAGTCGATAAACTCAGGGAATACCTCTCTAAGGAAGTGATCTAGGGGGAGTAAGTAGAAGAGATCTGAGGGAAGTAGTGAGCTATCTCTGAAACTTGTAAAGGCATTACACCTGGCACGAAGTGACTGTGATAACTCTTGTATCCCACAAGTTGTAAAGATTAGTGGTTTTTGGTATGACCAACACACTGTCGGCGTATTATCCGTGGATGTAGGCCTTAGTGGGAAACCAAGTAAAATTTATGTTTCCTTTCTTTGCATGTGATTGTTTTTATTTTTCACTTCTTCTTCATAAAGGTTTAACATGTTCCTACCAATGTGAAAACACGATCCATCAGTTTAAAAGAAAAATTTGACACCCTGATTTACCCATCCCTTCTTGGGGTGCTCTGGGGTCCATCAATAAATAGTAACTGAATCTAAATGAGGAAACAAATTAATTATTGGAAATCATGTTTCTTAGGTACATGGTACCTTTACCATCAAGACCTTTCAGAATATGTTTTATTACATATCAGGTAAAAACTCATCTGATTTGGCCAACTGATTCATCACATGGGACTACCAATGCATCGAGGGGATATATATAAATGGAACCCACTAGTGTAATACCTTTCCAAATCATTCCTTATATATCAAATAATTGATTTAATTTGTGATCAATGTCCCTTATCAAATATTCGTATTGTGTAAAAGATACATATTTATCGATATTTCCTCAGTTAATCAGATAAATGTCAAGTACACACCATACATAAAAATGGTATACAGTTTGGGAAATATTTATAACCATCACATAAGAATATGGATATCCAAAATAAATGTTATTCCTAATGTAAATGGTCATAATCAAGTGACTGTTTCAATATTAATTAAACAATCACAAAAGAAAGGAAAACTGCAAAGAAAACTTTTACCACATGGTAGTTTTCAAGTAAAAAACTTTTAGATGAAATAATTCAATGCAAAAAATTAAATACCAAAAATATAAAATGATTAATGATATAATATATCATAAGGGGTATTATATACACCACACAAAATAAGTAAGTGGAGAATATGATATTTATCTCTTAGATGAAAAAACTGAGATGAAAATTCCTTACCCTGCATTTCCTTATGTGAAAATATCTTTTAAAATCATATATAATGGTTTTAAAAATGTTAATAACTTATTAAATAACCATATTAGAATTTATTATATCATATATGAGCTTATTATAATATCTTATTACCCATTTTTCAATAATCTTTCATTATTTTCACTATATCGGTTGTTAATTGCCCAGTTTCTCGAGTATGATTTGACTTGTTATTTGCTATTCCTATTACTTAGATCATGAATTAATAATATCCAGAATTTATAACATTATATAGTTATAATATATATTCAGTATGTATGTATTTATAATAATCCATAAAAATTTGCGATAGGAAATGAATTTCAAAATTCATGGAGACGATATGACATACATATGCATGACCGCTACTTCCATTTATTTTTCATATTTAAAAGAATTACAATTAAATGATATATATATATATTATAATTTTAGTATAATATTTATTTCATAAATTTCAAATATTTTAATTTAAATTCATCTTTAATACATTCCATGTAAGGTTTGAAGGCATCACATCACTTTGAGGAGGTGGGAGTCCACACTTCAATAAGTGATGTTATCATATTTAAAAATGGAAATAATTTAGATTTGTGTTATATAAAATTAAATAAGTATTAATAAAAATTAAATATCACATATATCATATATAAACAGGTCTTCCATCAAAATTACAAACCATGATAGGTGGTAATTTAAAAACGAACAACATCGTTTTGTGAGGTGGTAGTCTTCCGTACACACAAACGATAAGTTCACTACCCATTTGATGGAAGGATGTGTAGGTGTAAGTACAAAACTTAAAATAAAAACATATTAGTATATTTAAGAAATTTATTTCATCATATAATCATGATATATAGTGAAATTAAGGGAGTGAAGAAGGAAACAACGTAAAAAATGGATGTTGAAGAAAGTTACCTCTTCTTCAAGTAACTCCATTTGGTTTGCACCAAAGGGATTCTTGGTTGGAATTATGATGAAAGTGATGCCTCTAGGGTAAGTTGATGGATTTTTTTAGATTAATTGGTAAGATTTCAGGTGATAAAAGGTCTTTATATGTGTTATTAAGTGGGAGGGTGAGTGTGTTTTTCTCGTGGAGGAGTGACATTCTTGTAAATATAAAAAGGTAAACACTATTGAGAGGTCTCCCTTACATCATGTTCCACCAATAATAAAAAAAATTATACAATGTAGTATAGTTTTTAAATATAGATAGACACTGGCTATTTGGGAACTTTTCTAGGTAATTTTGGGCCTTATGTTTAAGGTTTATCCCCTTTCCAAACTTAATTTTTCCTTAATTATTGTAATTAATTTTAATTAATTTCAATAATATTTTATCTCAATTTTTTTGAACTTATTATAAATTAAAAATTATTATTATTTATAATATAGAATATATTTTTTAATAATTCAATAATAAAATTTGGAGAAATTATGCTAAATGTAATCCTGTAGACGGGACGATAAAGTGGGGTTTTAAAGTAAAAAATTTCAATAGTTTGAAATGTATTTATATACAATTTGAATGTGAAAATGATTATAATAATATAAATTTTATTAATTGATTTATAATCTATATATTTAAACTTCAAAACTAATATAAAATAAAATTTAACATTATAAATAAATTAGATGAAAAAGAAATTTTGAATTAAAATTCAATATTTTTCCTATTCATAAAAAATGAAACATTTTAGAAAAATAAAAAAAATCCATCCTAACCTGATTGATATGTTTTTATTTGAAAAATTAATTTTTTTTCATAATAAATTTGTAAAAGTGTCAAAATATATATTTAAAATAGGTACGCCATTAAAATATGGTAAAAGTAACTTTATAAAGATATAGATTTTTTTGCCTAAAATTAGGTATTTTCATATCTTTTGTATATAATATCTATTGGATGAATGAAAAAAATGATTAAATACATAAATTTTATTAAAATAATTCACTTATTGTAATTAATTTAATTTATTAATATAAAACACTTTTGGAAGCATACAAAATTTTCTTTATAAAAATATTACTTATACATTCAATTGGTTTTGATATTCATTTCAATTTAGTTTCTAACCAATGAATTAAAAAATATATTTTCATAATTTATTCAATCCTTTTCATAACCATCAATTTAATTTCTAGTTTATATCTTATTATATAATATAATTAATTTATTAATATTATATTATTGTTTGGTAAAACTCGGATATTGCGTGCATCACAAACTAATGAAAAAAGTCATAAGCTAACTCAGTGTTGCATGCATTAGAACCTATAGAATTGATTTATTTAAAATATGAAATATATCATAAAATATTAGGATGTTATATTCATTTATATACTTTGTGTTGTGTGTCATACATGCTATTAAAAACAATGTTATCACTATATAATTTCGTGTTGTTACAATATCAAATGGGTATTTCATGTCATTGTAATATATATAACACTAATGGGAAGCATGTATAGATAAGAGAGTCACTAAAATGGGAATAACTTATCATGAAATATTAGTAATCAAAACATGTGTAGTGAATCATGATAAAAAATTCAGAATGATGGGAATAGAATGCCCAAGATATTAATACCTAATGGTTTTAGAATCTTGAAGAGATCACATAATAGATGGAATAATGTCTTGACTACATCATCGAAAGAGGGAATAAAATCCCAGGCTACTATCATGAGTATAAGATGGAAAATGATCCATAGTCTCAAGCCACATCATAAGAGAGGGAATCATATCCCCTAAGAAACCATTCCCTTAAATTTATCTTATCCCCTTTCTTGGTAGATCACACTATGGGAAGCACATCCCATTTACAAAGGTAATAGAATATACAATTTCATAACATCGTATAATTAAAATTACTTAGGACACATGGACATAAAATTCCAGGACATAGTGGGTATTAAATTCAAAAACGAGTAAAAAATATAAATCATTTGCTCATCACGTAATGAGGATTACATCCCCAAATATTATAATAATGAGATAAATGGAAATTTCATCCCATAAATTATCCAAAAATACAATGAGCAAGCCATCCAACTCTACAAACATTATCAATTTAACTTAGAACATCATACCATGGTATCAAAACATATAAAAAGTGTAAATGTCATCCCATACCCTAATAATATTATATTAATTGGAAAATGTGTGCCAATCGACTGGTATATCACATATTGTTCATAACATCACTATTTATAATATCATGTGATAAGTTAATAATACATTCAATACCATACAAAATAATATAACATTGGTCATATCATATCACATATGGATGGCCACATTAAGAAAGGGGTGGCTCATCCACCATATATAAATAATAATTCTAATAGGAATACCTTCCCATAACATTTTTAAAACACAAAACAACATATTTAAAATCATACTAAAAACTAAATAATCATGGTATAATTAGGTTGGCATAACATATAATTCAATTGGATTAAAATTTAGGTTGGTCCCCACACACCCAAAACATATCAATATCCAAAACCAAGTTATAACCTACTCGATTACCACAAGAAAAATTGGGGAGGAACACTCACACCATTCATTAGTCATCTAAGATAAGAAGCGTTATAAGGCATCACTAATGATCCATTTGGTTAACGACTCATGATGAGCTTATATAACTCACACATATCCTACTCAATGGGGGTATAGGGGAACCTATCTTAGGCCCTCGTTATTATATTATACTAATGATACATTCCTATTTATTTTAATTTCCAAAATTCGCAATACTTTAATATCCATATGAGGGCCATCATTGTCACGACCCGTCCCCCGAGGCCCGTGTCGTGACTACCCCAAGCCTGCCTTCCATAGGCCAGGGGCAGGCGACTAGTACGAAAGGCGTAATTCCCTAAAACTGGGAAGGAATTGCCTTTATAACCTATAAACACACGCAGCAGATACTATCACAAGTAAATTGAATAACCAACAAGTGAGTATAGTAAGTGAAAAGGGGCCAGAATACAAGCCCAATAGGAAAGTACAAGAAACTGAAAGTACAACTACAACTGAATAAATAGGAAAAATAGCCACTAGGTCTTCCTTCGAGTTTCCTACCTGAAGGGTATGTATAAATAGACTCCTCAGCACTCCATGTCCATCAGTCTCCTCCGGGTACCGACTCATCGTAAGGTCCACCCCCGGGTACCGTTCAGTCCTAATACTCTCACACTTGGTCAGCGCTATCCTTCGTCTACAACCAACACAACAGGGTGCAGACATATCCTGTGTAGGGGTGAGTATAATAATACTTAGTAGGGACCTCGAGACCCTCAAGGTATCACAAAATACAATAAGAATAAACCACAAATAATGAAATCAACAGATAAAACCACTTAGGTATATGCCCATACATATATCTAAGTCATCAAGTAATCCCCCTCAATCATGATGAAAACACAAAAGTTACTCACTCAGCTCACACAGGTAAACAACATATGTAGAGAGATAGAGATGATCAGATGTAGCCACTGAATCATCTATTCTGTCGAACCCACGTAGGATCCTAGAATAGAAAACAGAGTTTTTGAACCCACACAGGATCCAGGAACAGTAAACAGAGCTGTTGAACTCACACAGGATCCAGGAACAGTAATCAGAGCTGTCGAACCCACATAAGATCTAGGAACAATATTCAGAATTTTTGAACCCACATAGGATCTAGGAAATGTAGTCAGAGCCTTCGAACCAACAGAGGATCTAGGAACAGTAATCAAAGCGCAGCCAGCCGTAGGGTTCCACACAAAGCATGCTTGATTTTGGGAGGGTCCTCCACTCAAGAAAAGTGTCAATACATCTATTTCCATGAATTCCCACAAATAAGTAACCCAAAGGTCCACCATGTCATAGGGGTATCAAGGCAACTAACTCCGCGTCAATTGGACGCCCGGTCTATGAGTTAATATCCTTTTAGCATTGGGGGCCTGGTTGGATTCGTGCACGATCTAACCTGACCGTAACTCAACTATACCCCAAAATCTAGTTTGGTATACACAAAGGGATCTTCACGCTCTTAGAATACCAGCACCAATGACGGTTCGTCAAAAGGATGCCCGGTGCCAAAGATATGGCCAAAAGAAAGTAAAGGGTCAGTAGTAGGTCCGGGTCTGGCCCGACCCGACCTGACTTAGTCTGAGCCAACCCAGTTCGGGTCGAACCGTCATGACCCGTGGGGTCGGGCCTGGCCTGTTGGGCATGCCGACCCGTTGGGTTTGGCCCGACCCTCTAGGCCCATCCCAGCAGACCGCTAGGGTGATCCCGCCCATGCTCGGGGCTGGTTCGGGTCGGAGCGCTACGAGGGCACGACCAGGAGGTTACGGCTAGGGCCGGTTCGGCCAGGGCACCGCGAGGGGGGCCATGGGCTAGCACGAGAGGCTGGAGAGGCTAGGGCTCCAGTTCGGCTCGGAGGCCGGTGTGACTTGGCGGTTCGGCCAGGGTGCCGGTTCGGCCGGGTGCTGGGTGGCGGCTCAAGAGGCCGAGCGTCAGGGAGTCGGGAGGTGGCTCAGGAGGCCGGGCGACCAGGAGCCGAGAGGTGGCTCCAGAGGCCGAGCGGCTGAGACATGGAAGGCGGCTCGGGAGGCTGGCGTGCAGTGGGCTGGCAGTCGGGCAGGCCGACGGGCTGGCCGGGCGACGACCGGGCAGGCCGTGAGGTGGTAGTGTGGCATCCGGGCAGGCCGGTGGGCGGCCGGGAGGCGGCCGGGAAGGCTAGCGGTGGTGCGGGACACTGCGGGGGTGGTGCGGGTCACAGAGGCCGTGGGAAGTTCAGACTTTGTCTTCACCGCCTTCGTCGCCTCGTCCTTTCGTCGCCATGCTGAAGGTCATCACAAACAAGTATGGCGGAGGGGTCGGTCCATGTTGGTTTAGCCCGCACCCTCCACGTTTAGGGTGGTAACATATGTCTCATCAAGTAAGAAGAAAGATGAATTTCAAATTTTACAACCTCCACAACAATTCCTTTCCAACCGAAGAAGAAAAATAAGGAAAGTAATATTACACAAATAACCCCCCTACCTTGATCATTAGTCATCGACTGAGTCACTGGAAGAAGACAAATTTTTTTTTCATTCATCGCGTCTGCCGCACACTTCCAATCCTAAACTCGCACGTCAGTTGTGGAAGACGCTCCAAGTCGGTAGGAGTCCAGGGAAGAAGATCTATGTAGATCGTTGCCGACACTCTTCGTTGGAATAATGCGTTATTCGTTCTTCGTTCGGAGATGAGGTTCTTCATTGGAGAACTCTATTTATCCCAGGCTCTCCTCTCCGCAATATTCCACCCAAAAATAAAAAGTGATATGATTTCCCCAATTTAATTGTTGGATCAATATTAAAATTGGGAAAATTAATTACATTGTTTGGTGTATTAAGGGTGGTGCATTGGCAACATTAAATTTAGAGGAGGTCAAGAGGCTCTCCCTCATTAATGAGGGGAGTTGAGAGGTTTTCCTCTCCTTCGATTAATAGGGGTTGTGTGGTCCCCACCCCTATAATTTAAAATGAGAGGTTATGTTGTCTCGGGTGTTCCCCACCTCATTAACCTCACATGGGAGGTTGAGGTGTGGTGGTCCCCACCACCATAACCTCTCATGAGAGGTTATGGCCTGGTGGTCCCCACTTCTAACCACCACATAGAGGTCATAGTTCTAGTGGGTCCTACCTCCCAACATTCTCATGGTTGATTGTAAAATAAAAATAAAGTGTCATAAACATTTATTTTTATTTTAATCTTTCGTGTAAAACCCAAAAACTAACTTTTATTCCCGACCCACTACCGTCGAGATGAAAGTCTCCTTAAGAGAATACTAGTACTGTGAGTTCAATGGTTCCCTTGGCTTTCAATTTCGAGAATCGGTTCAAAATTTATAAAAACCCACTCTTAAGTCTACTGAACATACTCGAAAAAAACTTCAGAAATTGATTCCGGGCAGATAGGGCCTCAGAATCACGCGCTGTCAATTTTCGCAGACTTGTAAAATTCCCATGTATTCAAGAAAAAAATTTCCATGGAAATTACAGGTCTTTACATTCTCCCCACCTTAGGTATTTATATCCCTGTAATCTAAAACTCAAACTAAGGAAACAAGTGGCGGTACTGAGCACACATCTAAGCCTCCATCTCCCATGTGCTCTCCTGGAGGTTCCCATGCTGCCAGTGAACGCGCACCAGAGGTATCGACTGTCCATGTAGGACCTGCCCCTATCGATCCTAAATATCTATAGGAACCTCCGTAAAAGTCTCCCCATCATCAACGTCGATATCTCCATGGTCAATGATGTGAGAAGGGTATGCATGTATCTCCTCAGTTGGGATACGTGGAAGACGTCGTGAACTCGGTGCAACTGAGGTGGAAGAGTTAAGTGGTAAGCCACCTTGCCAACTCTGCTGAGGTCTGGGAAAGATCGGATAAATCTTGATGATAACTTTCTGCCTTGGCCAAATCTCTATAAACCTCAACGAGGTGAGACCCGTAGAAAGACGTGGTCGCCGTCCTCGAACTCTAGAGGTCTCCGTGTCCTATCGGAATACGACTAATGTCTGCTCTGTGCAGTCTTTATCCGCTCCAGGATGATCTGCACCTTCTCCATGGTATCTCATACCATCTCTAGTCCCACTAGTACTGACTCCCCTGGGTCTATCCAGCACAGCGGTGATCTGCAAGGTTGACCATACAAGGCCTCAAAAGGTGCCATCCCTATGGTGAAGTGATAGTTGTTGTTGTTTGAAAACTCCACCAAAGGTAAGTGATCATCCCAGCTGCGACCGAAGTCGATGACACAAGAACAGAGCATGTCCTCTAGGGTTTGAATGGTTCGCTTAGTATGGCCATCCATCTGAGGATGGAAGGCGGTGTTCAGACAAAGCTACATCCCGAAATCCTCCTCCAACCCCTTCCCCAGCTGAGAAGTAAATCGTGTGTCACGATCGGAGACAATATCAAAGGTACTCTATATAGCCGTATAATCTCCATAACCTAGAGGTGTCCCAAGCTCTCTACTGAAACCTGCTCTCCGATCGGTAGGAAGTGGGATGACATGTTGTGTCGGTCAATGATCACCCAAATCGAGTCATGATCTCTAGATGTATGTGGAATTCCAATAACAAAGTCCATGGATATCTCATCCCGCTTCCACTCTGGGACCTCTAACTGTTGAACCAAGCCTGCTGGTACCTGGTGCTCTGCCTTCACTTGCTGACAAGTGAGGCACCGAGAGACAAACTCTGCAACTGCCTTCTTCATTCTCGGCCACCAGTGCTGACGCCGTAGATCCTGGTACATATTTTACACTCCTGGATGTACTGCTAAAGGGGATTTGGGGAACACCCTTAACACTTCCTCCTGAAGTGACACTGGCACCATAGTATGTCCTTTGAAGAGGATGATGTGCTCCCCACCTTCAGAAAATCCATCAGGTGCGTGCCCTATGGATATCTGTGCACATCATGTCTTGTAGTCAGTGTCTACATGTTGTGCCTACCTGACTTGTTGAATAAGTGGAGGAGTAACTGTAAGAGACTTAAGGAAAGATGCTCCATCTCGGTCCACAAAGGATATCTGTAATGTAGCAAGCTGCTCTGTCGCCTCTCCTAGCAGCTGAATACCTAATCTCTATCCAAGAGAATCTGCTACAATGTTCCCCTTCCTAGGAGTTTAGACTATCTCAAAGTCATAGTCCTGGAGAAACTCAAGCCATCGACACTGTCTCAGGTTCAGTTCCTTATGAGAGAAGATATACCTGAGACTCTGGTAGTCAGAGTAGATTGTAAAACACTCACCCATCAGATAGTGCCGCCACATATTCAAGGTGAAGACCACTGCTACTAACTCCAGGTAATGGGTGGCATAGTTCTGCTCATTCTGTCTTAGCTGACGAGAACCATAAGCGATCACTACTCGCTCCTACATTAGAACACATTCGAGTCCGATCCTTGATGCGTCGCAGTAAACTACGTACCGTATGCCCTCCCTTGGAAGCCTCAAGATGGGGGCACTATTCAGCCTCTGCCTCATCTTCTGAAAGCTTTGATGGAATCTATCCGACCACACAAAGGTTTTTCCATTCTTCGTCAAGGATGATAGTGGTGCTGCAACTCTGGAGAAATCTATCACGAATCTCCATTAGTATCCAACCTAACCTAGGAAACTCCGTACTTCCGTCACACTTCATGGGTGGATCCAAAGAAAGTGCCACATTAGTCTTCATTGGATCTACTGCAAATACAGCCTCCAAGATGACATGTCCTAGGAATTGAACCTCTTGGATACAAAAATGGAACTTTGAGAGCTTACCATAAATCTGGTGCTCTTAGAGTGCGTCCAGTACTACCTGAAAATGGTTGGCATGCTCCTCATCAGTAGTAGAGTAGATCAGAATGTCATTGATGAAGACTACGAAAAAGAGATCAAGGTATGTCTGGAAAATCATCTTCATGAGTCCCATGAACACTGATGGAGAGTTGGTTACGCCGAATGTAATAACGAAGAACTCATAGTGGTCGTACCGACATCTGAAGTTCCTCTTCTGCACATCCTCATCTCAAACTCTGAGCTGGTGATAGCCTGATCTGAGGTCTATCTTTGATAACCACCATGCTCCCTTCAACTGATCAAAGAGTTCATCAATCCCCGGGAGTGGGTACTTGTTCTTTACGGTCACCTGGTTCAGGTGATAGTAGTCAACACGAAGCCTCAAGGTTCCATATGCCTTTTTGGTGAACAGAATCGGGACTGCCTTGGGAGAAACACTAGGCCAGATGAATCCCCTCCCATGCAAATCTTCCAGCTATACCCGCAGCTCACAAAGCTCAGTGAGAGCCATCCGATATGCTGGTTTAGATATCAGCACAGTCCCAGGGTATAGGTCAATGTAGAAGTCCAACTCTCTGCGAGGAGTTAGACCCGGGACATCATTAGGGAAAATATCCGTGTACTGGTCCCCCACTACAGGATAAGTTGGACTCTCCACATCAACTGCTCTAATGGTAAGGAAATCCAACTGATAAGTGAATGGCTGTACTCTCCTCTGGAAAAGTCCATCCTATGTTGCAAAGGCTCCCTTCTCACCAGAGAAGGTGAACCTGGTCCCATACGTGGGGACACACCACACTTTGTGCCTAATACAGTCAATCTGATCAGGGGTTGTAGATAACCAGTCCATACCTAAGATGACGTCATAAGGACTCAACGCCGCTACTAGGAGATCCCAACTGAATCTCTCACCTCTTAGTGTAATCTCACACTACCGTCACCAGTGTGTAATCGTTGAATCTTCTCTTGTAGAATTCTCTAGCCATAAGGATCAAGCCAAAAGCTCCATTAGAATCTCTGAGCTCCGAACGAGGGTGGTGGAAATGAAAGAGTGAATGGAACTTGTGTCTATAATTACTGTATCAATTGTGGAGTAGACACAGACTGTACCTCAAATCATCTTCGGAGTTCCATGATCATAAGATTCAGCTTCCTAGAGTTGAGCTCTCCCCTATGGACCTACTCCCTGCAGTCAGGGTAGACCTCCTAGTGGTGGTAGTGGTGACACCTTGTAATGTCATCCACTGCTAGCTGCACGGCCAGCTCCTCTGCCACGTCTTCCTGTGCCATGTAGATCACCTCGATTGAACCTCTTCCTCTACCTAGGAGGTCCCTCTAATGTCTGTTGATCATACGAACGGCGGGTCGGACAGTCACTGGCCATGTGACCCTACCCGCCACATGTGAAACACTTCCTGTTCCTCATATGACTGGCTCTGTCTCATGTGCCATGCACAACCGATCCCAAGTCCTGAGGTCGTCCACTGGATGGTATGGTCTGCTTGGATCTCTGTGACATCTGTCTGCTACCAGCTAGAGAAGACTCCACTACGTGATGCCTGGTGGCGGGTCTCACTGCTAGTGACTGTTCAACAAGGAAACTCTCCACTAAGAGGGCTCACTCCAACACCCTCACCTACGTCGGGATGCCGAGGGAGATCATCGAAGCCTTGATCTCTCGCCAGAGCCCCCGCTCGAAGGTCCAAGACCTGAATAATGGGTCCGACACCATATCATTGGAGTAGAATGAGAGGTCGGTGAACCTCGCTGAGTATTGTGCTACCATCATGATACCATGCTACAAATGAAGTAGCTCATGTATCTACATTGCATGTAGGGTGTCTTGGACAAACTCCACCCGAAGCAGTCTCTCAAAGTCTTCCCAGAGAAGTGTTGCCTCATCATGAACCTGGAGCATCCGGCTCCACCATCTTCCTGTAGCTGCCTAAAGAAGACTTGCGGCAACAATCACCATAAGGTCGGCTGGTGTCCCTACCAGTCTGAAGACTCTCACCACAACCTCCATCCAATCCTCATCTACGTGCAGGTCCGTCTCACCCCTGAACCTAGGAGGCCACTAACACTGAAACTCATGCAATACACTTAGGGGGCGTGCAACGTCTGCTGCTGGGGATGGTGGCATCGATGGACCCATGGGTAGTGGTACCGCTGGTGCCTCTGCTGTGATAGGGCCCTGCACCGAGGCCTTATCGCTCGATGGGCTGCCATCTTGTACAAATCCTGGAACCCTGGATGGGTATCTGCATGGGGTCATCCTTAAAGGAAACAAGTGCGCCACTATCAATAAGTTGTACCTGGTGAGTAGACTCAAAGAGACCACTTAGAAAAATCTTGAAACACACACGCAATCAGTATTTTCGTGCACTGAGTCAGAAATCAGAACTCAGGGTCCTGGTGTATGGATACGTCGGCTACCATACCAACACTGGACCCCCTGAACTGAAAACCACACTCATTAACCTTAACATTATTGCTTCACAGAAAAGATCAGAGTGCTATGCTCTGAGGTAGAATGGACTCCTCTGATACCAATTTTTCAGGACCCATCCCCCGGGGCCTGTTCCGTGACTACCCCAAGCCCACCTTCCATAGGCCAGGGGCTGGTGACTAGAACCAAAGGTGTAATTCCCCAAAACTGGGAAGATATTTCCTTTATAACCCTTAAACACACGCAGAAAATATGATCACGAGTAAACTGAATAACCAACAAGTGAGTATATTAAGTGAAAAGTGGCCAGAATACAAGACCAACTGGAAGGTACAAGAAAGTGAAAGTAGAATTACAATTGAGGAAGTAGGAAAAATAGACATTGGGTCATCCTTCGAGGTTCCTACCAGATGGGTAGGTATAGATAACCTACTCAGCACTCCACATCACTTAGTCTCCTCTGGTTACTAACTCGTTGTGAGGTCCACCTCTGGGTACCGTCCAGTCCTAATACTCTCAGCCTCGTTCATCGCTATCTGTCATATGAAACCAACACAACGGGGTGTAGGCATAGCCCGTGTAGGAGTGAGTATAACGATACTCAGTAGGGACCTTGAGACCCTTAAAGTCTCACAAAATCCTAAAAGTATAAATCAAAAATAATGAAATCAACAGACAAACCCACTTATATATATGCCCATACATATACCTAAGTCATCAAGTAATCCATCACAATCATGATAAAAACACAAAAGTTACTGAATCAGCTCACACAGGTATACAAATTATGTAGAGAGATAGAGATGATCAGATGTAGCCATTGAATCATCTATTCGGTTGATCCCACATAGGATCCTGGAATAGAAAAAAGAGCTGTCGAACCCACATAGGATCTAGGAATAATAAACAGAGCTTTCGAACCCCCACAAGATGCAGGAACAGTAATCAGAGCTGTCGAACACACACAGGATCCAGGAACAGTATTCAGAGCTGTCAAACCCACACAGTATCCAGGAACAGTAGTTAGAGGTGTCGAACCCACGTAGGATCCAGGAATAGTAATCAGAGCGCAGCCATCCACAGGGTTTCGCAGAAGGAATGCTTGATTCTGGGAGGGTCCGCTCGTCAAGCCAATTGTCAATACATCAACTACCATGAAGTACCACGAATAAGTAACCCAAAGGTCTGTCATGTCATAGGGGTCTCAACGCAACTAGCAGCATGTCAATCGGACACCCGATCTGTGTGTTATTAGCCTTTTAGTCCAGAGGGCCTGGTTGGATTCGTGCATGATCCAACCTGACCGTAACTCAATTATACCCCTAAATCCAGTGGGGCATACAAAAAGGGACCGTCGCGCTCCAAGAATACCAACATTGCTGATGGTTCTTCAAATGGACATCTGGTGCCAAAGATATGGCCAAAAGAAAGTAAAGGGTATGCAGTAGGTCCGAGTTCGGTCCGACCTGGTCGGACTGACCCGACCCCTCTTAGTCTTGGTCGACCCAGTTTGGGTCAACCCATCCTGACCCATTGGGTCCGGCCTAGCCCGTTGAGTGGGCTGGTCCGTTGGATTAGGCCCTTTTCCGCTGGGCCCTACCCAGCAAGACACGAGGGCGGTCTAGCCCGGTCTCGAGGATAGTTCGGCCCGGTGCACTGTGAGGGCGCGGCCGGGGCCAATTCGGCTAGGGTGCATAGAGGGGGGTTGCGGGCCGTCTTGGGATGCCGACACGTCCAGGGCGCCGGTTTGGACGACGTGGCTTGGTGGTTTGGCCAAGGCACCGGTTCAGCCAGGAGCTGAGTGGCGGCTTAAGAATCCGGGCGGCCGGGTGCCGGGAGACAGTTTGGGAGGCCGGGAGGCTGGGAGCTGGAGGGAAACATGGAAGGCAGGGAGGCCGGCGTGTAGCCGGGTAGAGGTCGGGCAGGTCAGCGGGCAGGCTGGGTAGTGGTCGGGTAGGCCTTAAGGCGGCCGGGTTTCGGCCGAGCAGGCCGACGCGCAGGCCGTCAGGTGGCTGGGAGGTGGTCGGGTAGACCGACGGTGGTGCGACATTCCGTGGGGCTAGCATGCTTCACAGAGGCCATAGGAAGCGTGGAATTTTTCTTCGCCGCCTTCATCGCCTCGTCGTTTCATCGCCATGCTGAAGATCATCACAAACAAGAATGGCGGAGGGGTCAGGCCATGTTGGTTTGGACCGAACCCTCCGCGTTTAGGGTGGTAACATCTTGCTCATCAAGTAAGAAGAAATATGAACTTCAAATTTTACAACCTCCACAATGATTCCTTTCCAAACGAAGAAGAAAAATAAGGAAAATAATATTACATAAATAAACCCCCTACTTTGATCATTTGTCGTCAACAGAGTCACGTGAAGAAGACAGATTTTTTGTCGTTCGTCGCGTCGGCCACACACTTCCAATCCTAAGCTCGCACGTCAGTTGTGGAAGACGCTCAATGTCAATAGGAGTCTGGGGAGGAAGATCGAAAGAGATCATTGTCGGAGTTCTTCGTTGGAAGAACACGTTCTTTGTTCTTCGTTGGGAGATGAGGTTCTTCGTTGGAGAACTCTATTTCTCCCAAGATCTCCTCTCCCTAGTATTCCACCCAAAAAATCAAGAGTTATATGATTTCCCTAATTTAATTGTTTTCTCAATATTCAAATTGGGGAAATTAATTACGCAGTTTATCATATTAAGGGTGGTGTGTTTGCAACATTAAAGTAAGAGAAGGTCAAGTGGTTCTCCCTCATTAATGAGGGGAGTTGAGAGGTTTTCCTCTCCTCCCATTAATAGGGTTCGGGTGGGCCCCTCCCTTATTATTCAAAATGGGACCTTATGTGGTCTCGGGTTGTCCCCACCACATTAACCTCACATGGGAGGTTGAGGCGTGGTGGTCCCCACCACCATAACCTCTCATGAGAGATTTTGGCATGGTGGTCCCCACTTCCAACCTCCGCATGGAGGTTATATTTCCAGTGGGTCCTACCTCCCACCATCCTCATGGTTTTTGGTAAAATAAAAATAAAGTTTCACACACATTTATTTTTATTTTAATCTTTCATGTAAAACCCAAACACTAACTACTATTTCTGACCCACTGCCGTTGAGGTGAATGTTTCCTTAAGCGAATACCGGCGCAAAAAGTTCAACGGTGCCCTCACTTTTCAATTCCGAGCACCAGATCAAAAGTTATAAAAACCCACTCATACGTTTACTGAACGTACCTAGACAAAACTTGAGAAATTTATTCCGGGCACACCGGGCCTCAGAATCACGCGCCGTCAATTTTCACAGACTTGTAAAATTCACATGTATTTATGAAAATATCTTCCACATAAATTCTGGGTCTTTACAATCATTGGCCATGGAATCAAGAAACAGAAATTAAAAGTCCATTAATATCCTTTATACAATATACTCACTCTTAACTAGTGGAAGTAACATTATAGTTAATGTATCATATAAACCTATCTCAATTACAAACCTCTTCTATGTTGAAGGATGATAACACACCAAATAAAGGTTCTATGCATTATAATACAACTCAAGGGAAGCCTCATTGGCCCTAGAGTACTAATTACACCCATTGGATCAATATTGCAACCATTGATTATCAAGGAATCACAAAATGACAATCATAGTGTACATTACAGCTCTAGAATTCTTTGCAAAAGTCACATGGGTCAATGGAATGAAATTATATTTAGTTTTATTTAAATCACACATTGGTGGTGAGACCAATTATAACATTTATCATGAAACATGAATAAACTAGAAATAATGGTTACTAAAAACCTGTAATATATCTATAAAAAATTTATAATAAGTAATTATACACAATTATAATTAATTATTATAACCAAACCATAATAATTCATGTAAAGACCCGTAAATTTCAAGGAATTTATTTTCTTAATTTTCTTTGGAATTTTACAAGAGCGCAGTTTCTGACGGCACCTGATTCCAAGGCCCGGTGTGCCCGGAATCATTTTCCGAAGTTTGGCTCGGGTACGTTCAGTGAACGGACGAGCGAGTTTTTCTAACTTTTGAACCGGTGCTCGGAATCGAATTCTGAGGGCACCGATGGAATCGCAGCGCTGGTACTTCCATAGAAACACCTCTTCCGGAGTTGCGTTTGCTCGGGTGTGGTTTTTAATTTTCGGGCTTAAAGTTAAGAAATAAAATAATTGTACGACAAACTTTATTTTATTTCACTTAATCCACTTGGAAGCCACTTAAAGCGGCTTAAGCTGAGTTGATGCGGATAGGGTGCTATCCAAAAATATCCTACCCTCTTAGTAGGATATTTGTGAGGTGGGATCCACACGAGCCCCACCGTTTCTTTTCCGCTAAGTAACGCACCCGCGAAAACCCGTCATTATGAAAGTCAACTGACGCGTTTTCTTAATTTCTTAACACACCAATTAATAGGGCGGTTTTCTTCATTGAATTAAATGGGCGGTTTATTCATTGAAATTAATTCTATGAATTAATTTCATTCATTTCTTAACCTGATTGAAATCCATTGGCGTAATAATAAAATAAGACCAACGGACGACATCTGGAAGAATGATCATTGAGAAGTTTTGACAAGTTTTGTGCCTTCACCCACCTTCACGAAGAACGCGAAGAACGCGAAGAACATGAAGAATGCGAAGAACACCGTCACCCTCGGAGATTGACGACGCTTCATCCGAGACATTCTTCCCCGCCCCGATCTTCGATCACCTACTGCTGGAGGTAAGAGATTTCGGGTTTCTTTTAAATCTCCTTTGTGGTTTTAAAAAAAACACGGATTTAGTTATTTATAATTAAATCTGTTGTTTCTTGGTCCTTGGAGTTCGTTGACGCAACGCCGGATACCGCAATGACGCGACGGTCCCCTCCTTCCGCGACGATCAATTTCTGCGAAGAACGCACGTGCAACGACTTGACGAGGTAGGGATTTTATTTTGGAAATACCCTTTTATATCCCCGTGATTGTTTCTTTTAAAACAAGAACCTGGATCAAGTTAAAATTTAAATTATTAAAATTGTTTTGATACGTTTGTCATGTGTTGATTTATCCTCCCGATTGATACCGTCTAACACGGAGGGTGCGGGCCAAACAAACACTGCCCGATAACCCTCCGCAGTTCTTAGTTGTTGTGCGGATTTGACAGGCGACGACAAAACGTGCCACAAGAGCGATTTGATGTTTCCGCAGGGAAGAACAGGACCCGGGAGGAGCAGCGGCGCAGACGGGAACAAAAATCGGACCACCGGAGCGACTCCGGTGGCCCGCGGAAGCCACTGGCGGCTGAAGCTGCGGCGGCGACAGCGGCGCCAGCGGACCCGCGGCAGCGCGGGTCCGACGTACATAGGAGGCGGCGAAGCCGCGTCCGTTGATCAGGGCGGCCCCCCGTGGGGGCCGCGGAGCTGTCACGCGGGGGCAGCTTGCCCCCCGTGTTGCTCGGCCGCTCGGCCGAGCCGAGCCGGGCCGCGCCCTGGCCGGACCGGACCGGGTCCAGCCGGGTCGGACCAGTTCGGGTCGACCCGGTGTGGCCGACCAAGGGGGGGGGGGGGGGGGGGGGGTCGGGCCTGGTCGACCCGGGCCCAGACCCCCCGTCTTCGGACCGTTTTCGGTCTATTGCCCGTATCTTGAGCTACTAGCCTCCAAATGACGCGCCATCAGCAGCGATGCGAACCTTGGATCGATACGGTCGTTTCAGTATATTACACTCAAGGTTTCGGGATACTTTGGGTTCGGCCGGGTTGGTTCGAACATGAAACCAACCGGGCCCTCGAAGCGGAAACGCTCATATCTTGAGCTTCGGACGTCCGATTGACGTGCCATCGACTTTGTTGAATTCCTCTAAGTGAGACAGATCTTTTGCCTCACTCCGCCCGAGGTTTGGACGCAGGTGGAGTAAGGTCGGGTTGGTTTTGCCTTAAAAACCAACCGGACCCCTGGAACGAAAAAGACAATAACTCATAGACCGGGCGTCCGATTGACGTGCCGACTGTCTCGTTGAATTCCTCTTGAAGAGAAGAAACTTTGGGCATAAATCATCCGAGTTTTGGTTGCTGTTGGATAGTGGCCGGGTTGGATTGTACCCGAAATCCAACCGGGCCCCTGGAACAGAAAAGCTGATGTCTTTCAGACCAGACGTCCGTTTGACGAACCGTCAACGGCGTTGGTGATCATGTTGAGAAACAGTCCCTTTGAGTATACCCTATGAGAGTTCGGGGTACAGTTGAGATACGGCCGGGTTGGTTCGCACATGAAACCAACCGGGCCCCTGGGACGAAAAAGCTAGTAACTCACAGACCGGGCGTCCGATTAACGCGCCGTCTGTTGTGTTGAGACCCCTATGACGAGGCGGTCCCTTGAGATACTTCTTCATGGAACCTTGTGATACTTGTAGTATCGAACAGCAGCTCATGGAGCGGACCCTCCCGGAGATGAGCGTGCGGAATACGGAGACCGTGTAGCCGGCTGAGACTTGACGACTGCTGATCGAACGACTCGGTGTGTTACAGATAGCCTAGTGAGGAGTGCTTGGTTGTAGCGGAAGACCCAAAATGGAGGTGCGCTTGGTTGTAGCAGCACAGGGGAGCGCTTGGTTATAGCGGCAGACCCACGATAGAGATGCGCTTGGTTGTAGCGGCACAGGGGAGCGCTTGTTGTAGCGACAGACCCACGACGGAGGTGCGCTTGGTTGTAGCGGCACAAGGGAGAGCTTGGTTTTAGCGATAGACCCACGACGGAGGTGCTCTTGGTTGTGGCATCATAGGGGAGAGCTTGGTTGTAGCAGCAGACCCACGACGGAGGTGCGCTTGGTTGTAGCGGCACAGGGAAGCGCTTGGTTGTAGCAGCAGGCCCACAATACTCGACAGGAGGAGTACCTCAGCAGTCTTAGGTTAGTGAGCAGTACCTCGGAGTCGTGACAGGACCACTGTACACTCTAGAGACGGGGCTCTTCAGCAGTTGTGGTTTCGATAATGAAAATCCTGGTTTGAGCTGAGACTTTTGACCTTGATAACTTAGGTATATGTATGGGCATATACCTGGGTAGTGGTTATCCGTTGTTTTCTAAATCCTTGTGTTTCCTCAGGATTGAGATGGGTTACTTGATAACTTAGGTATATGTATGGGCATATACCTAAGTAGAGGTTATCTGTTGAGATCTTCTTTGTGGTTATCCTTGTTGGTTTTAGTGAGACCTTGAGGGTCTCGGGGTCCCCACTGAGTATCATTATACTCACCCCTACACGGGCTATGCCCGCACCTCGTTGTGTTGGTTGCAGACGACGGGCAGTGCTGACGGAGCCCGAGTGATCGAGGACTGGACGGTACCCGGAGGTGGACTACACGATGAGTTAGTACCCGGAGGTGGACTACACGACGAGTTAGTACCGGAAGGTGGACTACAAGACGAGGCAACACACGGAGGAGGTTGACGGGCGAGAGCGTTGATGAGGCTATCTGTACCTACCATTCAGGTAGGATCCATGGTGGACGACCAAGAGCTGCGCCATCTGTACCTACCCTTCAGGTAGGATCGGACGAGGACGACCCAGGAGCTGCTTCATTTCTCCCAGCTGTTGTCTTTTTCTGTTGTACTTTGTTCAGTTGTAGTTGTACTTTTATTTGGGTTTGTATTCTGGCCCATTTACTTTTCAGCACTTTCTTTTGTACTTAGTGTTTTTCTTCCGCTTGTGCTCTGTGGTGTTTTGTTTACATTTATAAAGGCAATGCCTTCCCAGTTATCAGGATTTACACCTTTGGTGCTAGTCGCCAGCCCCTGGCCTATGGAAGGCGGGCTTGGGGTAGTCACGACACGGGCCCCGAGGACGGGTCGTGACAATTCAAATAGGCACATGTGAGGTAAATCCATCCCGGTGGTGTGATAGGACAGAACCTCGAGAAACTTGGTATAAATAACTATTAGAATGCCCCAAAATCCATATCTCTATAAATATCCAATAAAAACCCAATTAATTAACTAAATATATCCAATTTGGTATATAAAACAATACAATTTTGAATAGTGAATTCTCTCAAGAAAAACCAAATGAAATCATGTGTGAACATCCACCTTTGGGCTCTAATTGCATCTATATATGAAATACCCATAGTGGTGGGATGATTGTACGATGATATTATGAAACCATATCTCAAATACATAACCCATTATATTAAAATCACAAAATTAATAATGAATAGAAAAAGATATGTCAATGAAGAGTAAAACCACCTTAATAAGTGAAAAAACTTCTCTAGATTTCCTAGGTTGAAGAGGTAAAAATGATGATAGAGAAGGGTATGGGGAGTTTCCCTACCTTATCTAGAAACCTAAAAAATTAAAAAAACATTCATTGGTTTCCCATGTAAAATGGAATGGGGATTCAAATTTACGCCCTTAAAAAAATTTCATAGGCATTTACTATAAGTGTAGTTGTCTGATCGGAATTTCGACGGGACCACCGAGATCTCGGTGGCATGCCACTAATTTTCTGGTTTCCTAGGCAGTGGGAAACGCCGAATTACTAGCAAAATGGGACTCTGTTATATTTTAATTATACTTATGGTGCTAGATAGGGTCATTTTGGCTCTCTACTAGGCTTATAGTGGGGTGTCTAGTGGATATTATCTCAGCCACCATAGCTTATGGGTCCTCTACTATGGTTCTAGTGGATTTATTTTAGAACAACCAAGAATGATTTCCTATGAAAACAATTAAAATCCTAATTTAGGTATTTTAATCCCATGTAACCATATTATAAAATATCATTTTAATCATTTAAAATGTGTTAAAAAACGAAAAATCCAATCCAAATCCAAAAATTCAAATTGGAACTGGTTCCACATCATTTGAACCTAGTTTTTATCTGACTCAAACAACACTCTTTTGTGAAGAACAATACAATTATCATCAAAACTTGACTTTGAGATCAATATTATATAAAAAAGGATTTATAAAAGAAAGTTCCTATAATATTTTAAAAATATAAGACACATTTTTAATTAATAAGTAAACCATTATGGGTTAGAAAAAATCCTTCTTGGTTAAAAAACTATCAAATAAATTCAAATTTTTATAAGAAGAATAGAATAATTCACTTCTTTTTTCTAAGAAATTATATAAAAAATGACCAAAAAAACATTATTATTTTCTCATATACTCATTTTTATTATCTCCTTCAATGACATAGAGAGGTTGAGGTCTCCTTTAAGACAATATTTGGATAAGGAATTCATCCCATAATTATTATTTGAAAAATTTGTATAATATGAATAAAATAAATAAATGTTTACCTTATTTCTTTGATTTTTTTAAGATATGTGAGTATTTAGTTTGTTGAAGAAGATATGATATTGTAGTGATAGTATGAATTGGTAAAATTTTAAGCCAAATAAAGAAGACTAGATTGCCCAATTGTCAGCCTTGGTTATTAAAACATTAAAAGAGGTATTAGGGAAGGGGGAATTATTTACATTTTATGGAATTTTCTATAATTATTAATGAAGTTTAAGAAAATTCATGGTGATTATATGTTAGTTATTTGTGTTATATAATCTATTTTCTAATTTCATGAGTTGAATATTATACTTAATTGATATCTTAATTTTTTTTGTAAATATATAGTTGTTTAAAATAAAGGTAAGTATTGATAGGGACTATAAGTGGTATTCTAAGGATGAATCAATGGGTTACTAAATCACTGAGTTAAATGAAAGAAATTATTCCACTATCAGATGAATCATAATATATAATGTTTATTTTGATCTTATTTTTGTTATGTGATAAGATAAATTATTTATTAATAATGATTTGTTATGAATAAATCATATGATACACATAGTTTATGATTCTTAAAACTCTATGACATTATTGAAAATATGACAAGATAAAAAAGAGTTTTATCCAGGATAAAATAGTTTATCTATAATTTTTATTTAAATAATATAGAAATAGTTACCATGTACTTTAGTGGAATATTTTAAAGGATAGATTATTGTTTTCAAAATATTTATCCAAATACATGAAATATAAAATATTATATGGACAAAATAATTTATTTTTTAATCATTCCGATTTATAGGGAATATGTTTTATTTTATAGAAAAAACTAGTTTTTGTGTATTATATTGATATTATATAGAGAATATAGTTTCCAAGCATAGAGTAAAACCTTTTTATTACATAAAAAATTCATTAAATTGTACAAAACATATGATCTTTTAAAGTTTAGTTTCATGGAAACTAGGTAAATAATACATAAATAATTAAAAAATTCTTCTAATATACTTGAAAGGATTATTAAAATGTTCATACTATGAAAATTTATTTCACCTCATAACATAGGGACATATATCAAAGGAAAGGTTGAGAATAAATCCCAATAAGGGAAAACAAGAGAAATAATTTACATGTGATCTTGAGAAAAAATCGATAAGAACACGAGGAATATCATTATGGTATGATCAAGAGAACATCAGGAATATAATAAATAAAGTAAAATTAATCATTAATTTTAAATGTGGATACAATAATTAAATGATACATTCACAAGAATATAACCAGGGTTTTAAACCGAGGTGACATGAAAATTTCCAAGATTATTCACTAAGGAATCATAAAACATATTATCTCTAGAGATTAAATTATTTAAGAAACTAATTAGAGCAATATCCGGGATGAAAATTAGTATATCTTAAATAATTTTATCCACATATATAATAATATATTTTTTATAAATAACCCATGGGGAATAAAATAAGCAAGTTTCATATAAAAATCATGGCGTTTTAAAAAAAGTTCTTGAAGACTAGATCTTTAGGTCATTTAACCAACAGAAACTGATTTAGTGTTTTGTAAATGTCAAATAAAGAATAAA
The DNA here is from genome assembly GCA_963277665.1 of Viscum album. Classification (NCBI taxonomy): domain Eukaryota; kingdom Viridiplantae; phylum Streptophyta; class Magnoliopsida; order Santalales; family Viscaceae; genus Viscum; species Viscum album. Next base: position 1,991,917,468 of record OY728164.1, read on the forward strand.
ATAAATAGTTTTTACATCCTAGTGAATACCCCTAAAAAATAAAAGTGTTTTGGTATTCACATAAATAAAATATAATGGAATTTCTTATGGAGAAAAGAGAAACTTTGAGAAGTAAAATCGGCAGCATAATGAGAATAAAACATGGTTTTAGAAAAGGGTAAAAATAGAGGTTACATGGGTCTCACATTAATAAAATAATATTAATATAGTAAATGTAACGACCCAAATTTTCATTAATGGAAAATCCCTCTTGATCCAGTTAAATGTTTCTTTATGTTTTTATAAGATGTCAACTTCTTTAAGTTTTACGTTAAGATTTGTGACCGTTACTTTTATAGCCGTTGAACAGTGATCATCTGGGTAGTTTAAATATAAGGCTTTAACGAACCAATTTTTCTACTCAGACAAAGGAAGCGATGGCCTCATCCAGTAGAATTGCCCCTTACGAAGCCCATTTGTCGGAGCTCGGTAAAGAGGTGGCGTCTTTGGGCTTTGCCCTTGACCAAGCCCAAGCTGAGCTTCATCAAGTCAAGCTCGAACGTGATCGTCTACGGGAAAAATGGAAGTTGATAGAGATTACCACTCGAGCGATGTTATCCGAGCAGCCCCAAGAGTCTGTCACCATCGCGCACCTTACCCTTAGGTCTTATGCGGCTATTTTAAGGGGTTATGTAACAAATAAGTAGAACCATGTTCATGTACATTATTTTTTTATATATAATAATGAATATAATTTCTAGTCATTTTTGATACATTGTAATTAGTTTTTAAAGTACAAATGGTTTTTTTAGTTATTATTTAATTAAGAATTATATTTTATTAAATTAGAGGATTTTTGAATTAAATAATATTTTAATAAAATATTATTATTAATATTAAATTAATTGTCATTAAATATAAATGATCTTATAATTTTATGAATGCAATTAAAATGTTTATTAAGGTTTGAAAGCCATTTCTGTCAAAACCCGTGAATTTCTTTATAAATGTCGGTTTTTATTTTAAAAGTGAAAATTCACATATTTAGAAAATTATTTAGATAAAATAAATATTATTTTTGTAATCAGGACGTCGAAATTATCCAACGGTGAATTTTTCATAATTTCCTGAGACAGTCCAATTTTTGGGTAAAAATTAAATACCTTTTAAATATATAATGTGTTTTATGACATCATAATGACCCAATGGTGATGTAATAAAATACCATAATCCTTAGGTTCGGCCAATATATGTTTTATCATTAAAATAATGAGGTTTTGGGTTTGTTTGACTCACTTTTCAAAGCATTAATGGAGCCCTCAAGACTTATTCAACACTTTGCCTTTTTAAATTAATTTCCATGGGAGTGTGACTCACCTCCACATAAGCAACCCTAATTTTTTAATAAGTTCGGACCTTGGCCTTGTAAAATATTTTTTTCCTCTCTCCTTTTCCAGAAACCATGGGCAAATACCATGGGATGGTTTGTGGTTTGGATTATTTTAATATAAGGGGTCCCAAACCTAAATAATAAATAATTCTCTCACCTTTCCTATATAAACCCACCCAAGCTCCCACTTCCTCCTCACCCAAATCCCTTGAAGTTCGTCCAACCTCTGCCCTACTCTCTCTAGAATCCTCTCAAGGTGCCCCAAGCTCCCAAGAAGCCTCTCACAAGCCTCTCTCTAGCCTTTGGAAGCACACTTCCAAGTAAGGGTTTTTCTTCCTTTCTCATTTTTGTCAATTTTCTTTAAGTTGTATTGCCCTTTTAATTTCATTTATGAATGTTGGGGTATGGTTTCACACCTCCCCCATACTTCCCTCTTATTGTTTGAATGATGGGAGAACCCTTTCTCTCTCATTAAATGCCTCCCATGTACACCCGTTACTATGCCGAAATTCCGAAAGGAACTTCTCTCTCTTCTTTTACATTCATGCAATACTTTTGTATCATGAATCTAAATTCCATTTCTATTGTTGGGACATGTATATATATGATCTTCTTACTGTCCATTACATGTAAATATGATGAGGAACCCTTTTCTCTCTCATCAACCTTTTTTATGAATTCTTATGTCACGCCGTTACGCTGCCGAAATCACACCGATTTTCTAAGCCAATGTCTTTGTGTAGTGAATACCATGCCCATTTCTCCATCAAGGGTATTCACCTTTATGCACATTTACATATTGATTATAAAGTTTCAAGTATGAATTCCACATTCCTTTATCGTGGATGAAATGATTATGTTTTATGAATCCATGTTTTATGATCCATGTGGCACACTTATGCATGAAATGAAATGTTTAAGAAGGGTGCGCCCTTTATAGCGCTCCAATGCATTGGGTAAAGTATAGTATCATGATACGTCATGTGAAATGAGTGTTGACTCATGCTAATTCAAGTGCAACGAGGGTTTACTCGTGCTTCAAGTGCAATGAGGGTTTACTCATGCTCCATGTGCAATGAGCCTTGGCTCATGCTAATTCAATGTTAAGTGTTGTTGCCACATTTCCATGTTATGATTATCATGCTTTATCATGCCTTTATGTTCATGTCTCTCTTATGCTCTATTGATATGCCTATTGCCTAACATGTATTGTACTCCTCATGTTATTCATTGTGTACTCCCTTACTGGGCTTTATAGCTCACCCTTTTCTTATGCATGTCCTCAGGTTATCCCATGCAATGCTAAGTACGAAGGATTGTAGTGGTCATGTAAAGGAAGTTTTCAATAAGGATGTTGTATTTCATGTTTAAAGTTTTTATGTAATGATCCTAAGCCCCAAAGACACTAAACCTCTCGATCTTCTTTGTTGTATCAAGTGAAGTTTTATGTAATAAAGCATGTTTAAGTTGTAATAAAAAGCAGGGTTGTCACGATTGGTATCAGAGGATAGGTTTAGTTATTTTTGGGATTAGGAAACCCTAGTAAAGCCTTAGATACAAGACTAAGAATAATAAAAACATCCCTAAGTTTTGGTAAATACTAAGTAAGTGGTTTATCAAATAAATACATCCCTGTCTGGATACGAGCAGGTAGAGGCGGCTCTGGCACAGATGTATCCTAGGGGTAAAACCCGAAAACACCGCTTTGAGCTAGACTCGAACGGGAACTGGTGCACGACAACGGGCCTTGCTGCACTCTTGGTTACGACACTCCCGGGGGATATGTTTTGATAAATTCACAATCTTAGTATGAACCCTTATTAAGGGAAAAATGCCCCTAAGAATATATGTTAGAAGGAAGATCATGAAAATCCTGGATTGAATGCTATAGACTCATGAGTTAAAGAGATTAAAGTTTATTTATAAGTCATCAACTTTTGTCTTTGGATTACCCTTTATGTGTTACCCCTAACTTTCCTTTTATTCCAACCAATGGCCGGTAATAGGAGAACTCGGGCTAACAACCGTTGTGAAGATCAGTGCAATGATTGTACTAATGAGATGCCCAATCCGATGGGAGCGGGAATCGCGAACTTTGTCACGCTTCTCTCTCAGTTAACTCAAGTTTTGAATAGAAACACTGGTCAAGAGGAACGTTCAACCCCCCCTAAGAAAGAACAAGTCGCTATTGAAAGCTTCATGAGACAAAGGCCTCCTACGTTTAGTGGATCATCCGATCCCACGATTGCTGAACAATGGATCAACTCCATTGAAAAGATATTCTCCATCCTCCAATGCTCTGAAAAAGAGAAAGTCCTCCTGGAGACTTATCGTATGGAGGGTGAAGCTGATCAATGGTGGACATTGATCAAAAATACGAAGCCTGAGGAGGAGATCGAGGCTTTGGAATGGAAGGTATTCCGGAAGATGTTTTTCGATAAATATTTTCCACGCACCCTCCGTCTTAAGATGGAAAGGGACTTCCTTTCCCTCAAGCAGAAAGATGAGGAATATGTGGGAGCGTACGAGGCAAACTTCACAAGGCTTGCACGATACGCTTCCGGCTTTGTCGTTACCCCCGAATGCAAGGTTGACCGCTTCTTTGGTGGGCTGAAGCCTAGCTTGCGGAAAGCTTTAGCGATCCGTGACTTCGACAGCTATGAGGAAATTGTCCGATGTGCCCTCAAGGTTGAAATGGAGATCGGAGAATCACAGGGGTATCATGGGGACAAGAAGCGGAAGGTGGACTTCAATGCTGGTGGTCCGATGGATAAATCCAACGACGCTAAGAAATTCCAGCACCCCACTTGCCAAAAGTGTGGAAAGAAGCACCCTGGAAATTGCCTTAGGGGGACAAGAAAATGCTTCAAGTGTGGAAGAGAAGGGCACCTAGCTGTTAACTGTCAGCAAGAAGGACCCGCGGCTGCGACGGAGGGGAGGAACGCTCCGTTCGAACCTCAACGCGTTGTTCAATGCTTCAAATGCAAAGAACCGGGTCATTTTGCGAATCAGTGCCCTAATCCGAGGGTTATCGGAGGCAATCAACAACCTCCAAGACAGCAAGGAAGAGCTTTTGCCATCACTTCTGCCGAAGTGAACCCCGACAACAAAGTGGTGACAGGTACGCTAGTTATTCATTCAAGAATAGCGAACGTACTTTTTGATTCAGGTTCTACGCATTCTTTTATATCTCAAAAGTTTAGTAGAACAATCCCTGCACCACCACAAATCCTGGAAGTAAAGATGTCAGTGAGTACGGCAAATGGGGCAATCATTGCATCCCATGAGTATAAGTCCTCCCCTGTTATAATCTGTGGATTGAATTTCCCAGCGAACCTCGTCATACTCCCTTTGGTGGAATTTGATGCAATTCTTGGCATGGATTGGCTTTCCTTATATAGAGCCAACATAAATTGTCGGGAGAGGGAAATCACACTCCATATGGAGAATCGACCCCCGATTCTTTACAAGTGTCAGGAGGAAGATGAATCTCCTTTAGCTCCATCATCTCAAGCATGGATATTACTGCCTTATGAGCACGCATATCTGGCTCAGATGATTGAGTCCAAGGAAGAAACCACCCTTGAAGAAATGCCTATTGTGAGGGAATTCGCTGAAGTATTTCCCGAGGAACTTCCTGGTCTTCCTCCAAGAAGAGATGTTGAGTTCTCAATTGAACTTATACCTGGGGCGCTACCAATATCCAAGACTCCATATAGAATGGCTGTGGTTGAGCTTGAAGAACTGAAGAAACAACTACAGGATAATCTGGATAAAGGGTTTATATGCCCAAGTGCATCACCATGGGGTGCACCAGTCCTCTTCGTCAAGAAGAAGGATGGGTCAATGCGGCTTTGCATCGATTATCGTGAACTTAACAAAATCACGATAAAGAACAAGTATCCTCTCCCAAGAATCGATGACTTGTTTGATCAGCTGCGTGGAGCACAATACTTCTCCAAGGTCGACTTGCGGTCGGGATATTATCAAGTAAGGGTGAAGAAGGAAGATATCCCCAAGACTGCTTTTCGTACAAGGTACGGGCACTATGAATTCATAGTAATGCCTTTTGGACTCACCAATGCTCCAGCAATATTCATGGACTTGATGAATAGAGTCTTTAGAGATTACCTAGATAAATTTGTGGTAGTCTTTATAGATGATATTCTAATATACTCCAAAACCAAGGAGGACCATGAGGAGCATTTAAGAACTGTACTGGAGACTTTGCGCAAGGAGAAGCTCTATGCCAAGTACAGCAAGTGTGAGTTCTGGTTGAAGGAGGTCTCATTCTTGGGCCATATCATCACAAGCAATGGGATATCTGTGGACCCCTCCAAAACAGATGCAATTGAGGGATGGCCGAGGCCAACATCGGTAACTGATATCCGTAGCTTCTTGGGGTTAGCTGGATATTATCGACGATTTGTGAGAAACTTCTCACGATTGTCCAACCCTCTTACCAAGCTAACTCGAAAGGGAGTAAAGTTTGCTTGGAGTGATGAATGCGAAGAAAGCTTCAAGGAGTTGAAAAGGAGGCTTATCACTGCACCTGTGCTCACTTTACCCACAAGTGGGGAGCTTTTTGTGGTATTCAGTGATGCTTCGAAGAAGGGCTTAGGATGTGTGCTGATGCAGAATGATAAAGTGATATCCTATGCCTCAAGACAGTTGAAAATCCATGAGCGAAACTATCCAACGCATGATCTGGAGTTGGCGGCGGTGATCTTTGCCTTGAAAATCTGGCGGCATTATCTCTATGGAGAGAAATGTGAGATATATACTGACCACAAGAGTCTTAAATATATATTCACACAGAAAGAGCTTAATATGCGCCAGAGAAGATGGATAGAGCTCATAAAGGATTATGACTGTTTAATACATTACCACCCTGGGAAGGCGAACAAGGTAGCGGATGCCCTAAGTAGAAAGGATCCAGCAATTCTATCAATGATGAGAATTGAGAAGGATCCAATCTTCTTAGACTTGATGAAGATGGACGTGGGAATCATAAAGAAGGGAACATCACCAATCCTTTCACAAATGATTGCTCAACCATCTCTTTTGGAAAGGTTAAAGGATGCTCAAAAGGATGATGTGAGAATCCAAGAAAAAGTGGAAGCTATCAAAAAGGGAAAATCCTCAGAGTTTAATGTTAATGAAGAAGGAATTGTGCGGTTTGGGAAAAGACTATGTGTCCCATCAAGTTCGGAGCTGAAGAAGGAACTTTTGGATGATGCACATAGTTCGAATTTCTCTATTCACCCAGGGAGCACAAAGATGTATCGAGATCTCCGAGAAAACTTTTGGTGGGATAATATGAAGAAGGAGATCGCCGAATATACATCAAAGTGCCTGGTGTGTCAGCAAGTGAAGGCAGAGAGGCAGAAGTCTAAGGGGATGATGCAACCATTGCCCATACCAGATTGGAAATGGGAGAACATCACCATGGACTTCGTCACTGGACTTCCAAGGACATCCAAAAGCAACAATGCAATCTGGGTTATTGTGGATCGTCTTACAAAGACTGCACACTTCATTGCTATTCGAGAGGATTTCTCTTTGGATCAACTGGCACGGATATATATCAGGGAAGTGGTACGGTTGCATGGAGTACCACTATCTATTGTGTCGGACCGAGATCCAAGATTTACCTCTAAGTTTTGGAAGAGTCTTCAACATGCTCTGAATACTGAACTGAACTTCAGTACGGCCTATCATCCTCAAACTGATGGCCAATCCGAGCGGACTATCCAAACACTTGAGGATATGTTGAGAGCGTGCTCAATGGACTTTAAAGGAGGATGGGATCAACATCTTCCTCTAGTTGAGTTCTCTTATAATAATAGTTTCCACTCGAGCATCCAAATGGCACCATATGAAGCCCTGTATGGGAAAAGGTGTAGAACACCGGCATGTTGGGATGAGGTCGGTGAACGTAAGCTGCTTGGACCAGAAATGGTCGAAGAAATGGTGGAGAAGGTGAAAACCATTCAGCAGCATATCAAGGCAGCCCAAAGTCGACAGAAGAGTTATGCAAGATATCGTCGACGAGACCTTGAGTTTAAAGTCGGAGACATGGTGTTTTTACGCATATCTCCGTGGAAGAAGGTCATGAGGTTTGGAAAGAAAGGGAAGTTATGTCCAAGGTACATCGGCCCCTTCGAGATTCTTGATCGTGTTGGGGCTGTGGCCTATCGACTAGCACTTCCACCTACTATGGCCAATGTGCATGATGTCTTCCATGTATCCCTCTTAAGGAAGTACATACCAGACCCTTCACATGTACTCTCTTCTGAGGTGGTACAATTAGAAGATGATCTTTCTTATGAGGAGAAACCAGTGAAGATCTTGGATCGTAGAGAAAAAGTTCTACGAAATAAGACAATGCCCCTCGTCAAGGTGTTGTGGAGAAACCACAAGTTTGAATAAGCAACTTGGGAGTCGGAGGATATGATGAAGCTAAGTTACCCACATTTGTTTTAGTGTGGGGAAAGGAAAATTTCGAGGGCGAAATTTCTTAAGGGGGGAATGTTGTAACGACCCAAATTTTCATTAATGGAAAATCCCTCTTGATCCAGTTAAATGTTTCTTTATGTTTTTATAAGAGGTCAACTTCTTTAAGTTTTACGTTAAGATTTGTGACCGTTACTTTTATAGCCGTTGAACAGTGATCATCTGGGTAGTTTAAATATAAGGCTTTAACGAGCCAATTTTTCTACTCAGACAAAGGAAGCGATGGCCTCATCCAGTAGAATTGCCCCTTACGAAGCCCATTTGTCGGAGCTCGGTAAAGAGGTGGCGTCTTTGGGCTTTGCCCTTGACCAAGCCCAAGCTGAGCTTCATCATGTCAAGCTCGAACGTGATCGTCTACGGGAAAAATGGAAGTTGATAGAGATTACCACTCGAGCGATGTTATCCGAGCAGCCCCAAGAGTCTGTCACCATCGCGCACCTTACCCTTAGGTCTTATGCGGCTATTTTAAGGGGTTATGTAACAAATAAGTAGAACCATGTTCATGTACATTATTTTTTATATATATAATAATGAATATAATTTCTAGTCATTTTTGATACATTGTAATTAGTTTTTAAAGTACAAATGGTGTTTTTAGTTATTATTTAATTAAGAATTATATTTTATTAAATTAGAGGATTTTTGAATTAAATAATATTTTAATAAAATATTATTATTAATATTAAATTAATTGTCATTAAATATAAATGATCTTATAATTTTATGAATGCAATTAAAATGTTTATTAAGGTTTGAAAGCCATTTCTGTCAAAACCCGTGAATTTCTTTATAAATGTCGGTTTTTATTTTAAAAGTGAAAATTCACATATTTAGAAAATTATTTAGATAAAATAAATATTATTTTTGGAATCAGGACGTCGAAATTATCCAACGGTGAATTTTTCATAATTTTCTGAGACAGTCCAATTTTTGGGTAAAAATTAAATACCTTTTAAATATATAATGTGTTTTATGACATCATAATGACCCAATGGTGATGTAATAAAATACCATAATCCTTAGGTTCGGCCAATATATGTTTTATCATTAAAATAATGAGGTTTTGGGTTTGTTTGACTCACTTTTCAAAGCATTAATGGAGCCCTCAAGACTTATTCAACACTTTGCCTTTTTAAATTAATTTCCATGGGAGTGTGACTCACCTCCACATAAGCAACCCTAATTTTTTAATAAGTTCGGACCTTGGCCTTGTAAAATATTGTTTTCCTCTCTCCTTTTCCAGAAACCATGGGCAAATACCATGGGATGGTTTGTGGTTTGGATTATTTTAATATAAGGGGTCCCAAACCTAAATAATAAAGAATTCTCTCACCTTTCCTATATAAACCCACCCAAGCTCCCACTTCCTCCTCACCCAAATCCCTTGAAGTTCGTCCAACCTCTGCCCTACTCTCTCTAGAATCCTATCAAGGTGCCCCAAGCTCCCAAGAAGCCTCTCACAAGCCTCTCTCTAGCCTTTGGAAGCACACTTCCAAGTAAGGGTTTTTCTTCCTTTCTCATTTTTGTCAATTTTCTTTAAGTTGTATTGCCCTTTTAATTTCATTTATGAATGTTGGGGTATTGTTTATCACCTCCCCCATACTTCCCTCTTATTGTTTTAATGATGGGAGAACCCTTTCTCTCTCATTAAATGCCTCCCATGTACACCCGTTACTGTGCCGAAATTCCGAAAGGAACTTCTCTCTCTTCTTTTACATTCATGCAATACTTTTGTATCATGAATCTAAATTCCATTTCTATTGTTGGGACATGTATATATATGATCTTCTTACTTTCCATTACATGTAAATATGATGAGGAACCCTTTTCTCTCTCATCAACCTTTTTTATGAATTCTTATGTCACGCCGTTACGCTGCCGAAATCACGCCGATTTTCTAAGCCAATGTCTTTGTGTAGTGAATACCATGCCCATTTCTCCATCAAGGGTATTCACCTTTATGCACATTTACATATTGATTATAAAGTTTCATGTATGAATTCCACATTCCTTTATCGTGGATGAAATGATTATGTTTTATGAATCCATGTTTTATGATCCATGTGGCACACTTATGCATGAAATGAAATGTTTAAGAAGGGTGCGCCCTTTATAGCGCTCCAATGCATTGGGTAAAGTATAGTATCATGATACTTCATGTGCAATGAGTGTTGACTCATGCTAATTCAAGTGCAACGAGGGTTTACTCGTGCTTCAAGTGCAATGAGGGTTTACTCATGCTCCATGTGCAATGAGCCTTGGCTCATGCTAATTCAATGTTAAGTGTTGTTGCCACATTTCCATGTTATGATTATCATGCTTTATCATGCCTTTATGTTCATGTCTCTCTTATGCTCTATTGATATGCCTATTTCCTAACATGTATTGTACTCCTCATGTTATTCATTGTGTACTCCCTTACTGGGCTTTATAGCTCACCCTTTTCTTATGCATGTCCTCAGGTTATCCCATGCAATGCTAAGTACGAAGGATTGTAGTGGTCATGTAAAGGAAGTTTTCAATAAGGATGTTGTATTTCATGTTTAAAGTTTTTATGTAATGATCCTAAGCCCCAAAGACACTAAACCTCTCGATCTTCTTTGTTGTATCAAGTGAAGTTTTATGTAATAAAGCATGTTTAAGTTGTAATAAAAAGCAGGGTTGTCACAGTAAAGGGATAAAATAAATTGGATAGAAGAACTTATTTTGGAAATTTTAAAGACATACCACAATAAGAGGAAACTTGAATGGAAAAGAGAGGTAGAAATTTCCTTTACCTTCAAAAGTAACTCTTAAAACATTAGGATTGAGACCTTAGGGGATCAAGGAAACATTGGGAGGACTAATTTTGAGGTAAATAAATCCTAAATTATTGTAATATTAATTTATAGTGAATGTAAATGGATAAATTGGTGTGTATTGGTTGCGAAAATGGAGGATTTTTTTATTAAGTTTTAAATAAAGGCATTGGACTCTAAGGTAGTGGTAAATGAAAAACCATGGGATTGAACATGCTATTTTACCATGGAATTGGAAAATTGGGACACATACTATGTTTTCTTAAAAAAAATACTATACCATCATTTTATATTACTTATTTTGTGAATGAAAATTAATTTTTTCACGAAATAACATTTTTAAAGTTAAAGTTTCAATTTTATAATTTGGAAAGTAAATTATATATTTGGAAACTGATTAAAATATATTAAAATAATTTATATTATTAAAATAATTTTTTTTAAGTTTTGAATTTTTTAATTCATTATTACATTATTATGACATAATTATGATGTTATTAAAAATACTAAAAAATTAAAACTATATTTTTACTATTCATAAAAAATAAAGTATTTTATAAAATTATCATAAATTCACCCAAACCTAATTTCAACATGATTATTTTAAAAAATATTTATTTTTTATTAATAAATATTTATATATGTTAATTTTAACTTTTAAAATAAAAGAAATCCTTATTTATAAAAATTAATACCTAATTGAAAATGCATAGTAAAAAAAGACACTTCTAAATTGTAAAATTATTTTATCTTTTATTTTTAAATAAGAGTTTTTTAATCATAATATTTCATCAAAATAATCATTATTCATAAAACTATAGTTTATTATAATAAATATATATTTTATCAATAGTAATTTTTTTTGTTCGGAAATTCAATTTATCAAATTCACCATATTTTGTTAATTAAGAAAATAAGCTCTTGAAAAGAAAATGAGGGAATAAAAATTTTATTTATACAATGGAATTAAAAATTAAGTAATTAATACCTTGACCCAAAACCCCATATAACAATTATGTTCTACCTAAGGGAAAGGAATGTGATGGTGATAGATTCATGTAGCGGTTCAACTAACATCGTTACAGTGGAAATTTTCACTAACTTGAACTTCTCCCCTATGAAATTTCATTGAAGATTAATTTATTGAATCTCATATTGGTATTGGTCTAGATTGAATCCTTTTTAAACTACCTCCCTCACATGTTATAAAAAATGGGATTCATACGACATGACTCTACTAGTTGAGGCCATTGTTTCTCCTTTATGCATTAATTATCATTTGTCTTTTATACTTATAAACTATAATTATAATGTTCAAATTTTTATCAATAGTATAGTTTCCAATGGTCATATTTACCAATAATAATAATTGACCAATGGTCATATAACATTCAAATTAATATGGTCCCGTTTTACTTTATATTTACTTTATTAAACAAGAGATGGTTTCGTTGTGAATATGATAATATAACACACATTTTTAGGGAAAGAACCTCATTCAAAAATTCTGGGTCGTTACACTAATGGTCTTGTGGAAGTATTTTTTTGATGCATATAATTTTATAATATATAAAATGAGAGTTTATATTAGTTTAACACAATATTAATGTCACAATATGTCCCATAATAATTTAAGATGAGTTGGTGAAGGAAAATCTAAAATAACATCTAAATACCAAAACTAATATCAAAGAACACTTTGTATTGATAGGTTCTAAATATTATGTTAATTGAATTAGAAAGAGTAATATGTAGAAACCATAAGTTATTAGTATCATAATATTGGATGTTTTAAATTAAAGGAGTTTGAAAACAATGTTTAAAGTGTTAAATATTGGGAATATGATTCCTAACTTTTACAATTATTCAAATAAACAATATTAAAATATTTTTCTCACTCAAGGAGTCTAGTGGGATGGTTTTATAATATTTTCACATGTATATGTTGCAAGAAATACATAAAGATGCATTGAGATTAACAAAACCCTATATGTGAAACAATCATAAAGCCCTTTTAGTGGTCTATCATATAATATATTATACAAAAGAAGATTATGTATGGTTTTTTAGTATTCTTAAAGAGTTTAAGAATATAAATTTTATCACATTATACAAAGGTAGTCACCACTTTATCATTCTTTCATGATGAATATATATATATATATATATTAAATAATGTGAAATGATAATTGACTTCTCAAAGTATGACTTTGAGTGGTCCTTAACCATTTTTCTTAATGCAGTATTATAGGCTATGAAAAATTTTGAGGTCATTTTGGGAATGATTTCATATATAGATATTAAATATGCTCATGAGACATAAAATTAATTTTCTATGCTTGATAACCGACCAAGTATACCACATGTAGTGTTATAAACTATAACTTTAGAATACTTAGGGTGTATATTTTATATTTAATCCTTGTAATAAAGGTTTTCAAGATACCTAGAATGAAAAAATTCATACATTGATACATTTCTTATTCTATCCTTGAGGTTGAGATAATTAGGGGGTGGTTTGGATGTTGTTGATTATGTCATTTATTGAGGCTTATCTAAGATGATATTTTCCCTCTTATATAATGAGTATGAAATCTAGGCCCTCAATTGAGACATAGTTATAAAGTGTATAACCATACCAAGATAAGGTTTATATATTGTTATTATATATTTGTATGAACGACATGTGATGTGTACATTATCTTATATGAATTACATGATATGGTTCATCTATTTGGACAATTTATAATCTGAGAATCAATAATATATGAGTTGGATATATGGGATTGACATACTCTCTATCATATGGTCAATTTATGTATTAAAGAAAGGAGTTATATGATTATAAATACTTGTATATGATACACTTGGAAGATATAAGTATGAAGATACATGTGGTTGGTAGAGATCATACTAGATCTATTTATAAATAGAGTCTTATTGATTATTTTATAGAGGCTTATTATTTATTCATTTATATATATTAGAGAATTGATAATTATTTTCAACACTACATAGGTTTGTGAGGTCACACTTATTTTTTTTGTGAATGTTGCTTAAGTTTTTTTAAAGTGTTTATTCAAAACATTGAGAGTTTAAGATAAATTGTTTTAAAAGATATTTAAAATATGGTTTGGAAGAATTTTTACAATTTGTTTTGTATGATATAACATGAGATTAAAATGAATGATTGATTTTCATAAATAAGGTTTTTGGAATATATTTAGAATGTGTTTTGTAAATGGTTTCACAACTTGTTACATATTACATTAAATAATTTTAAAGGGAAATACATTACTAAGTATTTATTATTAATGAGATATTTTTATAAATGTGATCTAAAGGCACCACCATGCTTCAGTGTTTTATACTATATAGTGGTGTATATTTGAGTGTAACATGATATAGTGATAGTCACTATGCTATGGTCTTGTATATCACATAGTACATGATTATGAGATAACAAATGGATAAAGATATTTATTTAATATAAAACTATAATTATTTGTCAATTTTATCTTTATATGATACTCAATAAAGGTTAAGTGATGAATGTTATTCACTTACAAGTTTAAATATTTTTCACGAATGGCCATGGAGTTACAAACTATTTTCAACTTTCAAATTAATTATCGAAATTTTTAGAATCATTTTGGTGTATCCTCGATACCTATAAAGGGTGTCCATGATCATGATAAGATTACTAGATCATACTTCCATCATAAAAAATCATCCAAAATTCTCCCTCTCTATCTCTCTCTCCTTATATATTTCCATTTAATGAAATGTACTTGAAACATGTGATAAAGAGTAAATACTTTCTAAGAGTTAATGGATTTAAAGAACCCATGAATTTATTTGAGGAATAAGTTCATAGGATAATTATTATTTATCATTATATAAATTGTGTGTAGATTTTATAAGGATTTATATTATCAGAAAATAGAATGCCAATCTTCATTATTCATCCCAAAATGTATGAAAATATCATGTGGTACATATAAGTTTTTTTCAATATTGCTTATTCCATTAGATAAATATTATCTCCTACAATACCCTTCTTGAGGTGTGGTATTATTTTTATTAATAGAAAAATAATTTTTTTTGGAATGGATGAAATAACCAAGAAAGACAAGAATATGAAAGAGAGATGATCAATTATGAATGCAAGAGTAGTTTCCCCTTAAAACCCAAATTATAAAGTTTCTATAAAGTATAATCACAAATTTTTAAATCCTACCTTTCAATCTCCGATGAATATAAGAATCACAATCATAAAAAATCTAGAAAAAAACTCAAATTCAAAATTATTTAAGCGGATTACAATGAAGTTGCAGATTTAAAACCAAATTTGTAATATATATGTTAAAAACATAGCTATCGGAGTCTAAATATTAAAAAAATATTTATTTCCCAACACATTTTATTGAATTTGGGAGTAAAATTTACAATGATAAGAATTTATTACATGAATAAAGAATTAAAATATTCAAAACATGACTTAAGAAACTAAAATCCCACTACAAATGAATTTAGAGGCATGTATGAAAAAAAAACATTGACTTTGGGGGATTAGTTTATATAATTGGTATTGAAATACACAGAATAATTTTATTGATCCATTTAAATTCACTTTTTAGATTCCCTAAGTGTAATTATAGGCCCATTTTCTTCCCCTATGCATTAATTTTGGGCCTATTATTGTAAATTAAAAATTAGGAAATCCAATATTTGTTTCATATTTCTTGATATTACTCTTACCATTAGCCTAAAAATTCAATATAATGGTTTAATAAATTTCTAGAACTTGGGTATTGAAGCTCTCTACCAAATTATATTCCATGTTTACATAAAATTAACCTTAGTTTGTAGTTATTTTATAATAAAAGAGTGAAACATTTAAGAATTTATTTATTATATTTTAATAAATCTATTTTAATTAAGTTATAAAATTGTCACAAATCCTATATTTTTTTGGATTTTTTTATTTTTTTATATTCTTAAGATTTATTTTATGAATAAATGATCTTAAACCATTTATATCCATTTATAAATTTATTATTTAAATAAAATAATATAATTTTAACAAATTTTATAAATATTATAGTTTTTTATTTTTAGTATTCCAAAAAATTGAAAATATTATATACTTAAAATAATTTTTATCGAAATTCATAATAATATTTGTAAAATAAATAATACAAAAAATATTTTACATATAGATGAATGTAATAATTTATATTATTAAATAAAATTACATACTCAAAAGAAAATTGTTACTAATATTATTTTTTTAAAAAAAATTGATTACATAAACACTATTTGAAATAATATCATTTATAAAATTTACTAGATATAATTGTAATATTTTAAGTAAAAATTAATTGTAAAATATAATTTTTTATTGTGATGAATCTTGTAAGTAATATTATTTAAAAATTATACTCGTAATGAATGAAATTAATGGTATTAGTTTTAAAATAAAATTTATGTTATAAATACATAATAGTTATAAATAGAGTACTAGTAATTTTTTGTTTGGAGTAAATGAGATTCTAATGTTAATTTTTTTTCATTTTACACCTTAGTGGAAAATTTTTATTTTAACCTAGTAAAAAACGCATGATAAATTCTTTCATTGTTCTATTGTGTTAAAAATATTATGTTTTCCCTTATAATGAAGTTTGACTTGAATTGAAAGAGTATGATTTTCAATTTTTTTTATTTCAATATTATTATTTGAATAATGAAATGGGGCATGTTTTTTATCTAATTTTAAGATAAATTATGATATTGTACAGTTTGGAGATTATATTGAAAACTTATTAGCATAATATTAATTAAGACGTGTTGTTACCTTTAACATTGAAATAATTTAGTGTTGTGATTTTATATTTCGTTGGTCCCATTTTTTCTTTATATAACTAATGAATCTAATCTAATCAACATTATAATTCTTCTCAAGGAATCCATAATTAGAAAATTTTTCAAAAGAAGAAAAGCAATGTTGGTTCCCCTTTATGATTGGGATATTTGATAAACTTCATCAATTTTTGTATGCATGTTTTAATTTAGTTATGATGTATTGATCACATGTGTTATAATTTAATTATTTAATTTTTAATTTTTTTCATAGACTGTTCGTATTAGATGATTAATATCACCACCATCCTTGATGGTCGACCCATATATCCCCATTAGCAATTTGGATGCAACTATTCTCAACAAACCCGACATGAACAAGATCAGTCACATTGTCCAACTAAAATCAATATACTAATATTGTCTAGGACTTCCATGAATATGAAGGAAAGGGTATGGTGATCAGGATATGAAGTGGCATTATAATGGGCTTTAGTTTTGAGCACTCATGTTTTTAGTGGAATTAGGAAAGGAAATTGGATGAAGATGCCTAAATCTTGGAATAATGACATGGATGGTGGTGGTTCAAGGAGGAGATCAAGGATATTTGGTCGATAATTAGTGGTATGTATAATAACATGCATATAAGTTTCAAAAGTGGAATTTTTATTGAGGAAGAAAATATTAGGGATATTTCCTTAGGGGGACCCTAACTGAGGACATTTATTATGGGATTGACTAAGTCAAATGACAGAGTAATGTGGAAGGAGCTATGTTGTGATATGGAAACATGATCGATATAGTGTGGTTCAGTGAAATTAGAATCAATTAATTGGGAATAACCTAATGGATTTATAGGATTCATGCCCAACCCTTTTGTTGGGCGGGCCAGGTGGAAGGAGGAATCTATATTTGGTAGTGTTTACCCAATTTGGTAGAAACCACCAAAGGTCATGTGTACCACACATGCATTACTACTACCTATTTTTAGAACACTTTCACATGTATTTCACTTATTAACTTCTAAATGTCCTTCCATATGTGTTTAAAAAGGAAACAATATATGTATTTATGGAATTTTATTGTTTTTGACAAATAAATAGTCAAATTACATTTTTATTCCTTATATATTCTGATGGTTATATTTTAAAGACAAAAATAAATCGTTTAAAGGAATAATTTAGTACTTAAAATTATAAAACATAAACTTTAATGGCCAAAATCCCTAAAAATATAATATAATATTTTTGTTAATCAATTTTATCAAGTGTAATGAAATGATGTAATACCTCATGTCTGGACGGTTTCCAAAATTCAATGGCAATTTGATTTTTTTTCTCATTTATTGGGAGGTTTATTTCCAGAAATAGGGTTCAAATAAATAATTAGATAGTTTTAGTGTCCCAAGATGCTATTTTTGGATAATAGTTGAGGCCTAAGTGGTTCCTCATGTGTTAAGAAAAGTATTATGATATTTCGGTTATGTTTTAGAGTTTTTTTTGAAAACTTTGTACAAGGTTTGTGGTTTGGTGTGAAAGTTTTAGAATAAATAATGTGAATCCTTGAGAATTAAGGGGTTTTATTTTCAATTAATATAGAACATAGCTGATTTTAATTATTAACAAACACTTAAGGGTTAAGCACGTGATATTTTAGAGTTAACTATGTGTCTTAATTTGGTCTTGGGACTTGGTGAACAATTGAAAACAAAGCATGTTGAATGTTGTTAATAGAGGCAGTTCAAATTAATAAGGTTGGTGTGTGGTTTGGTAACCATATTTTAGGGGTATTCTTGGATAGTTCCTACCAAATAGTTGGGTTATGATTTAGAAATATGTGTAACTAATCTATGGGGATCGTAAAAATATTATTTTAATGATTTACCCTCCATTTATTTAATCCAATTCCACCCATTTTTCCTTCTATCTAATTAATTCATTCCCCAAATAGTTAATCTCCATTCATCAGCTTCTCCTTTGATCAAGGGGTATTTTTGAGCCCATTACATTGATATTTAAGGAATGTTTTGAACTATAATATCATCCTCAGTTGTTCTCTTTCTTTTTTCTCTATGTTTGGATTTCTGTGTTTTGGGATTCGAAGATGATTCCCTAAAAGCATGTTGTAATTAACTAATTATTAGGGGAATTTCATTTTGATTTTGTAGAGGATATCCCATGGTAGCATCTACCCACCTTCACATGTCATTTTTAATGGGGTAATCCATTATGTTAATTTTTCTCATGCTTTTGATTTAATTTCAATTGAAATACCTATTTAATTGGCATTTTTTATTGGGTTTTTTTTATCTACATGCATAAAAGATATCCCAAAATGACATCTTCCTATATTGATGTGTCATTCTGATGAGATATGCCACTATTTAGAATTTTATTAGGTTTTGTACTTAAATTAAACTAAATTAATAACAGAAATGGTCTTGGGTTTTATGTATTTTTTTTGGGTTGAGGTT
Organism: Viscum album; assembly: GCA_963277665.1. NCBI lineage: Eukaryota > Viridiplantae > Streptophyta > Magnoliopsida > Santalales > Viscaceae > Viscum > Viscum album. Next base: position 1,991,936,486 of record OY728164.1, read on the forward strand.
GGTAGTATACCATAGGTTTTTTGAGATAGTTTAGTTATTATTTCAGAGCAATAAGTCCAACTAGTGAGAATAAGAGGGCTTGACTATGCCATTGGGACCCGCCTGTGCTTGTATGGGAAGCCTAGCCAGACAACCATGCGAAGGTCGAGAGCTACTATCACGATGCAAATGCTGGGTGGGGAAGTTCCTTATAGATTGTCTAGTTGAATTCCCTAAGACCTTTGGTTCATAAAATCTCCTTACCCTACGGGCCATGTAATCTCTGAGCCTACGATCCTTATAAGGGTGCCCCATCATCCCTTGAAAGGGGGGTTATCGAAAAATCAATAAAAAAACGAAGTCCTTCGGGCCATTCAGGAGGCTAGTTGGTCTTTATGATTTTTCATTTTATTATATTGAATTTACTTATATGAATGTGGTATATGTGACCCTTACACTATATTCATTGGGAATATTTAAAATTTCTTAAGTTTTTTTATAAAAATTAAATCTTGAGAATTAATTTCTCAAGGTGTCAAGGGACTCGATAGACCCTAATTTATCAGCTAGACTTCCCAACTACTGATTTATGATGATATAAATTGTATTTTGTGTATTGGGATTCAATATCCACATGAGGGGAGGGTTTTAAATAAAATTTTATGGATAAAGTGTAGTGTTCCTAGTGAAAATCAAACTAGTGATATTTTGGTAGGGAGGATTGATGACTTAGGATGCATGGAAAATGGGTTATCAATGAGTGATACACTAGATACCATATTCCCATTGATGTCATTGCGGAGAGACTATTCTACCAAAACATAAATGTGATTATCTAGGTGGTTAGTACCTACGAAGAATGCATGATGGGTTGGGTGTTAATGCCAACCTAGGATGCTTTGGAAATGGAATTCACTTAAGTTCACCTTCATAGAACAAACTTTCTAGTTGGTCAATAATCCCACAAGGGATCTAAGGGGATCCTTGGAGGCTCCCTTTTGACTAGTAACCTTAGAGAGGGGTGGACATAGAAATGCGTAAAGATGGTAGCGAGTTTCACCTTAGAACCTATACTAATGACATGGGCCTGATTGTCTATTGAAAAAGGTGGTCTGTTTTGGAATTTCGATAACCCCTACTTTATTCTTAGGCTTTCACTTATTTATTCTATATATAGATATGGATGCATATATGTGCTTCTTTGGACCTATTTTATGGGATTATTAGGATGTCATAATTACTTTTGGGATGACCAAAGGTGCTTCTAGGGATATAAATTTAGTAATTATATGATATTGGTATAATATGACTTGGATGCATTGATTTAGTCGTTGATGCCTAATGTGTAACTTGAGATTCGACTATTAAGCCAGGTGAAGAATGTATGGGATGATGGGATTAGACTTTAGGTCTATATGGGGAACCCTAAGTGACATGGGTCTATAGGATTCATAGCCTATATAGGATCTAAGTATTCAAGATTAGGAATTTTTATCACTATTATGATGATGAGATTCCTAGGTATCACCTAGGATATGAGTATTCAAGCATGATGATATGACACATACCTGATGGGGTTCACTAGGATTCCTGGGATCTACCTGGTTAGTGTGGTGACATGGAGGAGGACCTTTGAGGTTTATTACTCCTCAGGATTTCCATTAATAAACTTCAATATATTATTAATGATTAGGTTTAGAGAGATGCCAATGATATTTATGATTTGGATTTTCAAAATTTAATGTCATGTTTTTTATCTATTTGATCTTGAGATTTCGGGATTCCAAGGTTACGACATAGGATATAACATTCTTATGGTTGACATGACATCATTATGTACTCAGAGGCACCAAAAAAATGGTTGATATAGGTTTGGTCAATTAGGTCCCTGATCACGAGGATTGAAACTGATTAATAATATTTGGGTAGGACTTTCTATAAGGAACCATATATAAACATTAGATAATCTACTTCAATTAGTATAGAATTAACTTTATTCAATATTTAGGATATTTATGGTTTATATTTTTCTATAATTAGGTTATAACACTTCTATAAGAAACCCTGATATTAAAAAGTATACATTTCTACTCAGTATCCATTTTCCACACAATATAAAACATTTAATATTAAATAAGTTTTATTTTCATGAAAAATATTCATAACTTTCCACTTTAATTATTCTTTGTTATTTACAATCCGTAAAACCTATGAAAAACATTTAAGATCAATATATGAGCACACAAATATATGTAAGGGAGATAAAACAAGGAAATCTATTAGTCCAATGAAAAATAGGAAATCCTATAAATTATTTAAATTTATCACAATAATCTTTAAGCATATGAAATAAATAATATTGACATAACCCCCACACACACACAATTTTTTATTCAATGAAAACCTTTAAAAGCTATAGTAAGAAAATAAAAAAGCTTTTTGGAAACTTATAGAATCATATTGATAACCCATGTTAAACGTGTGTCTGAAATAACTGGATTCGAGTTAAATTCATAGAACAAACCACCTTGTCTAATTACCTTCCTCTTACCTTTGAAGACAATGAACATTACCCAATGCATTGATGAGATATAATGGGTATCACTCATTGTATAATGTATATCAGGATCAATTTTCCATCACATATTATTATAAAGTATAATATCATGAATAAAACATTTTATTCTTACATATTTTCATTATAAAACCCTTTTTAAAATTATTTGAACATGTATAAAAAACACTTTTAGATTTTAAAATACCCTTTCTTTTGAAAACCCCTTTTAGAAAAACAAAATAACCAAAAAAAATTAAAGTATTTTTTTATTTTATTAAATAATGAAATATTGTAAATGAATTCAAACACCAAATAACATTTATTTTAGTGACAAAAACCCTTGACATTGTATATATTAAAATAGAACATTTGTTTCTTTTTTTTAAATATTTGTTAAAATATTATATTTTAAAAACCATTGAAGGAAAGTAAAAGTGACATGAAATTTAGTTTATAATTTATTTATTTTGATATAAAACATAAATAAATTCATTTTAAGAATATGTACATGGAAGGAGAATATTTATAATATAAATCTTCAAAACATTTAAAATGTGTTTTTAGTTAAAGTGTCCCTTATCTCAAGTCTGACTCATCACATAAGTTCTTTATCTTTCTAAATAATAAAATTATGTTAATTATTTACTTTCTTAAGAAAAGTTCTATATTTTATTATAATTTTAGTTTATTTATTTACATGTTATATTGAATTACATAATCATTTAAGTTCATGTCGCACGTTTTGATGATATTCTGCTAATATGTCCAAAATGACATTTGTAGGTTGAATATGGTTAATGAGGTAATTATATCATAAAATTAGAAATAATTTTCATGAAATAATTTTCATTTTTATACATCAATTATAATTTTCAAATGTACCATGAAATATGGTTATGGAAAATGAACTACATTATAATCATGGAGACGGTAAGCCGTACATTTCGATGAGAAATGTTTCCTTTTTTAACGATCATAATGGAAAGAGGGTTAGTAATATTTAAAATTTATGTAATGATCATTATATAATAAATAAAATGTTATTTATTTAGATAAACTTATATATACCAACTACATGATGTGGTGATGAAAAGACAATCACATCTCTTCATAGAGGTGGTAATCCATACGTACACATAAAGGACATTATCATTTTTAACGAATGGAAAGGTAAGAAATTTCATGATATATTAATTTTTAATTAATGAAAAAAATTTCATTAATATATTATATATATATATATTAAATCCATTGTTATAACCAACTGTGAGAGGTAGTGATGGAAAACAAAACACATTACTTTGTGGAGGTGGTAGTTCACATCTATGCACAAACGATGTTTTCATTACCAATTGGTTGGAATAGGGTATGTATATTTATTATGATATTAAAATAATAAAATATCATTATATTTAGAGATGATGATGTAATTATTTAATCATGTTTGAATTATATTTGATGTAGTTTGAAGAATAAATAAATACAAAATGCTCGATTAATAACTATACATCTTCTTTGGACAACTTCTTTAGGTTTACAACAAAAGCTTTTCAAGGATGGTTTTATAATTGAAAATGGACTATATAACACGATTAGTGAAGTTTGAGATAGACTTGGGTATGTAATTTTTAAACTAGAGTTCTCAAAACATGTGAAGAAAATAGGAGAGGAGGTTCCCTTTAAAAAGTGAGGGGAGGGGCAGTCTTGGAATTTCTTAAATTATTAGATTAATATAAATAAATTCTCATCAAAAATTGGATCCAAATTGATATTATTATAATATAAGATGAATATGGGTCACAATAATCTCATATAATAACATTTGGACATGTTTATTTGACCTTTTTACCCTTTTCTTTATGTTCTAACCCCCATCAACCCTTTTGAAACTTACTATAGTGAAACTGACTGAAAATTATTATTATTATTAAGAAAGAAACTTTTGAGGTAAAAGTCAGAAACCATAAGTTTTAACAAAAACCAAACATCGACAAACAAAAGATCAGAAACAACCTCATCCAAGCATAAGCAACAACCGCTAACTCCAAAGAAGGACCACTCGGCGATCCCATGCAAGAATGGTCCCTCCCGATGGCAAGCCATCCCTCTATATCAACCACATCCCAAATGGCCTGCAGAGGAAAAATCAGCATGCTCTAGCCCATCTGATCTGAACTGACCCTTCAACATCCCTCACAAAAAAAGTTCAGTAACTCAACAATTCATAAGTTTGGAAATAAGTAAAATGGAGTCATTGAAAACCAGTTGAATTATACCAGATTCAGTGTCTCTAAATATACTCCAAGATAAATTAGATACCTATAGAAGTGGATCCCCCCTTATCATGTCTTCAAAGAAAGAAGTTAGTTTATTCCAGACCTGCATATACTCCTCAAGTCCGATCAACCCCTTATTGAAACCTCCAACCAGGATCGTGTCCTGTTTGTCAACCCAAATATACTGCTCCTCATTAAGATCCACTTAAAGATTCGTACCCATCATCTTGGCTGCATCCTCTTCCGAGGCATTGAGAAATAACACCTGCTCTGACACCACATCACCTGAACTTAAAACCAAATCCAAGGAGAGATCAAGCTGTCCACAAGACTTTAGGTGACACCTGATCTCCTTGTCCAGCTTCTCAACCAAAAGTTTCTTTGTTGACCGGGTCTTCATAGGAGGAGGTAAGGAGGAGTAATCCTTCCTACCCCTCCTTCTTCTCTTCCTCCTAATACTCCTCGAACCAGATTCTTCTTCTGAGAAACTTCTACAGAACACGTCGCGTTCAGATTCCCCTCCACCATCATCACACTCTTCCTCAACTAGGGCAGATGATACAATTCTGGGTTCCTCCTCAGCTAGCCTTTCGTACATGTTGCTCAAGACTACTGGAGTTACTATTCATAATGGAAAAAATAAGGGGGAAATATTTAGTAATTTTTTATATTCTAATTCCAAAAAAAAATAATTCATTTTTTAATATTTTATTCTCTAAAGCGGAATAATTTGCTTAAAATAAACCCAAAAAATGTGATGAAAAACAATTTTTCTTAGAAAAACGCCCTTTTAAATGTTAAAATATTTTTATACTAATTTAAAGTATAAAATTAATTCCAAATAAAGAATAAATTTAATAAAAATATACTTACTAATTTTTAAAATTAATTTAAAATATAATTTTACTTTTAAAATACTAGAAAATAAAATACAGTTTCAAATAAAAATCATTAATTTTCACTATTCATTGAAAAATTAATCTTTTTAGAAATATAAAAAAATTACACCCTAAGATAATTTTGATATGATTCCATAAAAAATAAAGTTAATTGAGTAAAATTAAATTTCAATAATTTGGAAATCAGGTGTTAAAATCAATTGGTTTAGAAATAAAGTTTTTTTATTTTGACTAAAAAATTACCAGTTATTTTTTTAATTAATATAACTCTATAAAATCTAATAAATAAATATATGATTTTTTTTTCTTAAAATTAAATTGTTATAATTTTTCCCATTTCAGAAATTTATTTATCATAATTTTTTTTCATTACGTAAACATCTGTATACATATTTCCCTCATATCATTTTCAAATTCATATATTTCTTCTTATACTGTATGATTTTTCAAAGAAACCATAAATTGATGAATAACCTTATTATGGGATAATTTCTCGATATGTTCAAGAATATATACTAGTTGATCCTCATAAGAAAGGTTATATTACAACTGAAATACAACAGTGCTCAAAACATGAGATAAATTTTGCACATATTTTCTTAACATTGAAACCTAAAATATATTATATAACTAATATAAATTGGGAGGAAAGGCCAATCGATTGGAAAATATTTTAAATTTATCTAAAATTTAATATATTAAAATGATATTAGAAATTAATTTATTCTTTTTACCAAAATGAATAACATTTTTACATGGAGGTATTTTTAAAAAACATGATCATATACCTTAAAAAAGATTTTTCCTCTAGTTATCTGCATAAATTTTATTTCTACTTTGAGGCATCCTCAAATGTTTCTTTACCATTCTCAACCATTTCTTCCACTAACTTTGGTCCCATTAACTTAGTTTCTACGTCTTTATCCAAAAATTATATAGTTTGATGTCTCTTTCCATATTATACATGAAAAATAACCATCTATTTATTGGAATGAAAAATGCAGTTATAAGAAAACTCAACTGATGAAAGAAGTTGATTCCAACTTCCTTATTAATAAATTGAACAAGCAAAAATCATTTATTCCATGTTATAAATTGTTCACTTGAACTATAAATAATATTGAGGATGAAAAGATATATTAAATTTTAATTTAGTACCCAATAACTACTAATGTAACTTCTAATAATTTAAAGGGAAACTATAATCATGGCCAGATACAATTGAGAAAGTACTCAATGCAAACTAACTATCTCTTTGAGATATAGTTAAGAAAGTTTATATGAAGGAATAAAATCTCAAATTGTAAAGAAATTTAAGGATTTAGTAAGATGATAAATAAGAACTAAAATCACATTATTACCTTGAGATGTATTTGAAAACTCTATAAAATTCATGGATACATTTTCACATTTACACTATGGAACTTGAAAAGGATGCAGAATCCACTTTTGTAATTTTCATTCTTATTTAACCTATTGATAATTCAGTCTTTTCATGGTAAAGTTAACAATCTTAATTTTCATTCCATATTAGTATTGGCACTCCCAAAGGCCTTTGTACATCTTAGTGATCCTAGGATGAAATAATAATGGGAAATTGGGAGTTTAACTCAACAATTCTCTCTTAAACTGGGGATTACAAAGAACATATAATTTTTTTTTGAAAATATGATACCTAGTTTTTTATAAAAAATAAACTTTGGAAACTCACTCTTCTTAATATATTCTATATTTTCATATAAAATATGATCATCCTACTGAGTTTTAGTAATTATTTTCGATAGAGACTATTATACTTTCAATGAATCAAAATTGCGGAAGTTCCTACATGCACAATTTTCAAGGCTAAATTCATAAAATCATTGACCAATAGGTCACTTTGAAACATAAAATGGTTAATTTATCATTATTTTTCTAACTCACAACATCAAATACATTGTTTAATTTTCTAGGATAGTAATGAAATTTTCAGTTATAATACTTAATATCTTCCATCCATATTCTCTACCTCATGGTAAACTCCTTACGAGTGAATATAAATGATGTCTCTTTATTTTTAAAGAAAAAACTGCAACATTTTATTCTAGATCATGTGTATGATTATTTAACTCACGAGGTTTTAGTTGAAATGAAGAATAAGAAATTACCTGATCATTTTGAATCATGACATAACCAATACCATTCAATAAAGTATCATGACATATGAAAAATTCACTATTTCTACGGTGTTGGGACAAAACTAGATCATTCCACAATATTATTTTTATTTCCAAAAAACAATCACCACTATATTTTCTCTTGATGAATTAAAATTCTTTTCATGTTAGCTTAATTAGTGATCTAGACCAGTGATAAATGTTTTTAACAAAACTAAAAATCACTTTGACATATTTTGGTATTTTACATTATTCAAAAACATTTGTTTTAGATGGGTTGACAATTATTCCATCTTTAGAAATAGTATTCCCAAGGAAAGAAATTTGTTGTAACAAAAATTCACACTTTCTAAATTTTACATATAGTTTATTTAATTTTATGGGGTTTAAAATCATATTTATTTGTCATTCATGATACTTGTGAATTTTATAATATACCAATATATTATCAATAGACACAACTAGAAACTTATCTAAGTAGTTATGGAAGACTCTATTAATAAAATTTACGAATACATGGGGTATATTAGAAAACCCAAAGGGAATAAAGATAAACTCATAATGCCTGTATCTAGTCTAAAACACTATATTTGTAAAATAATCCTCTTTCACCTTCAAAATAAGGTACCTTGAAATGAGTTCAATCTTCAAAAAATATTACACTCCCCAGAGCAGATCAAACAAATCATCAATATGAGGAAAATATTCTTCTTATTAATAGTGATGCTATTCTAGGATCAATAATCAATGAAAAGTCTCATTGAACCATATTTGTTTTTAGAAAATAAACAAATAACACCCCATGGTGAAGTGATAGGATGTATAAAACTTTTATCTAGAAACTATTACAACTAATTTTTCAATTCCAAAAATTTTACTTGAGCTATTGAATAATGGGATTTTGAAATAAGATTATCACTAAGAACTAACTCAATAGTAATCCCAACCTACCAATAATAAATAAAACTAGGAAATTCATTAAGAAATAAATCCATTAATTTATTCACTATTAAGAAATCACTAATTAGAATAATTTATTTTATTTTAATAAATTGAGAAAAATAATATTTACAGTCATCTCTAATGAATTTATCAGCCTCTTTGTAGGTTCAAAGAGGTATGAAATCATTGAGCAAAATATTATTTTCCCTATAATATATCATAACACGATAAACTAAAATCCAATCTACATCACAAATAATATCAAACTTTTCTATGGGTAGTTCAACAATATTTTTAGGAAAGACCATTCCACTAATAACAATAATAAGATTCCTATAAATCATAGAGGATTTAATATTTCCATTCGGAGGTTTCACATAAAGTTATATCTTCTTTAACAAGGGGATATTCCCATTTGACATGAATTTTTATAAAAAATGAATGAATTCAAAGATCCATAGTCAAACATGTAATTGACATAATTTGAAAAAAGTAGCAGCATACTTATCACCACTTCATCAAATGGACCTACATCAACTGTAGAAGCAACAAATTATTTTGCCACCAATTTTTCTTTTAATATTTATTATTTCCATCCTATATAACTAAATTTGGACACATTTTAACATAATTACCCAACTCAATGTAATTAAAACATATTACCATCGACTGGGTATTTGTTACCCCATTCTTGGATTGTTCGGGACTCATTTCTTTGGAGTCAGAAATCATGTGACCAAACGTATCACATCAATAAGACTTTTTAGATCTTATCAAACATTATACTAAATTTATTCCACCTCATTTGTAATATGTTGTGGGAAGACATTAATATTTATTAGTTTGATTGTTCTCTATTTATTTCTACCTTGATAGTTTATTACTTTTTTCATCTTGAAGTACATAAGTTCGAAAAAACCTATATCAAATTTATTATCACAACCAAAAACTTTCCAAAAACTATTAAATTATTATTTGAATATAGATCTTTATAATTTTTGTTTCAATATGGAGTAAAATCTATTAATATTACTTTTAATTCCCTGAATAAAATCTAGTACATAAGTAGCCAATCTTATAAAATTTTCTTTATATGCAGCCAAAAAATATTTATCTTTTTTCTTCACTTATAATAATTGATTCTATATCTTTATTTGATAAACCTTGGGGAAATAGTTTTATATAATGACGTTCTTTGTCGTATCCCATTCCATGACCTAAATCTTATCTCTCCCTCTAGTATTCATAAACAAAGAGCACCATCGATCATATTCACCTTCAAATTGATAAATGGAAAGAACTATATTTTGATGTTATATAGATCCCATGAATTCAAATATAATTTCCATATCATTGATCCATCCTTCATCTACCACTGGATGTGAAGTTACACCAAAATCCAGATGGTTCTATTTTATGAAATTATTAACTATATACATGTTCCTCTATATTAAATCTACTTGTTCTCTAACATGGATTATACTACTATTTATAGACTAAGTTTATTGAACTATCACTATAATAAAAGGATCAATTTAAATTCCAACCATTCCAATCTATATATTTTGAAATATATTTTTTATCTTGATACCTTTCCACTTTATCTTTCCCATTTCCTCTATAGAAAACCACTTTGAACATACATATATTAGATGAAGCAACATAGTACTCTTAAAATGATATATCATTAAAACATAAACCTAAAGTATAATAATAAAATGTTATTATATTAAAATTATCCTAAAATATAAATTTATTTAAACATTTCCTTTGATACCAATTATGATGATGAAACCTTAATCATTACACAATCTTGTGCCGTTATACTGGAATTCAGTTCTACCATTCTCGAGAATCTTTATAGTTTATAATTTTAGAGAATTAGGTTATAAATATTATATAAACAACCCATATTTTAAAAAGTGTAAAATCCTAATCAATATCCATTTTTACCACAATATAATTTTTTTAGAATAATTTGTTTTTCTTTTCATGAGAAATCTTCATGACTTTCAACATGAATTTTTATTTTTTCTTACCCATCCATAAACCCTCTGGATAGTATGAGAACCAAAATCTCTGTAAGGAACATAAAATTAATAAATTTATTAGTCTAATAAAAAAATCAAAGTGAAAAAATGGTTACCTTTATTACACTATTTTTTGGTTAAATGAAATAAATAATATGTACAAGAAAGCACACACGTTCTGCTAAAAAAACCTTTAAAACCCAAATAAAGAAAATATAAAACGTTATTTTAAAACTTTTAGAATCATATTCATAACCCATGTTAAACTATTGTTAAAAATAATTGGGTCATAGTTACATAAATAGGAAAAACCACCATAGTTAACTCCCTTCTTATTTCCATTGAAAACATAGAACATTACCCAATGCATTAGAGAGCGATAATGAGGCTCACCAATCTTATAAGATGTATTGTGATCACTCATTCATAATATATAACTCTCAAGTACCATATCCTGGATAAAACATTTTATACTTTCACATTTCCATTATAAAATCTTTGAGAAAATCTTTGACCCCATATGAAAAAACTTTTGTATATAGAAATACCATTTCTTTTTAAAAATCAATTTTCAAAACTAAAATACCCAAAAAAATGGAAAGAGGAATTTTATTTTTAGAAAACATTAAATATTTTATTTTAATACAAAATTCGAATAACATTTATATTATTTGAAAAAATAACTGACATCGTATACTTTAAAAATAAAATATTCCATTTTCCCTTTTTTGTTGAAAAATTCCGTAATAAGATTGACTTTTGAAAAAATTATAATGAAACTAAAAAGTGAAATAAAATTTACGTTATAATTAATTTATAACCATATAAAAAATTTATGAAATAATTTTAATAATATGGAAATGGAAGATAAATATTTATAAAATAAATATTTAAAGCATTTAAAATGAGATTTTAAGTTAATGCCCCCTTACCTCGAGTTTGAATCATCATGTACATTCTTTATCATCGAAAAAAATAAAATTTTATTAATTATTTAACTTGTTAACATCCTTTTTAAGTTTCCTATTTATTTTATTTTATTTATTTCCATGTTATATTCAATTAGTTAATCATTTAAGTTCTTGTTAGAATTTTTTATGATATTTGGTTCATTTGTCTAAATTTACATCGGTAGGTTGACTATGGTCAATGAGGTTATTATTAAATCATTTCCAAAATAATAATCATGATATAATTTTTATTTTTATACATCAATTATACTTTTAAATACAATCATGAAGGATGGTTATGAAAAATGAACCACGCTACAATCATGGAGACGGTAGGCCATACAAACACATGAGTAACATTTCTATTTTTCAATAATCAAGATTGAAGGAAGGTAAGTATTATTTTAACTTAATATAATTATAATTAAACTATAAATACTGTATAATTTATTTAAATAAACTTATATATACCATCAATTTGATGAAGTACTGAAAAAAATCACATATCTTCAAAGAGGTCTTAATCCACTCGTACGCACAGATGAAATTATCATTTTTCAGTGAATGAATAGATAATAAAATAGAAGATATATTAATTTTATAAAATGATAAATATTTCATTAATATCATATATATATATATATATATTTAATCTATTTTTATAACTATCTATGAGATACGGTGTTGGAAAATGAAACACATCTTTTAGCATAGGTGGTAGTCCACAACAACGCACAAATGTTGTTTTCATTTACCATTAGACGAAAGAGGATATTTATGTTGATTATGATATTAAAATAATAATATATAAATATATGTCAGATTATTGATTTTATTATTTCATAATGGTTGAATATGAATTAATGGAGGTAGAAGAAGAAATAAATTGAAAACAGTTGGTTACAAACAATAACTCTTATTCAAACAACCTGTTTAGGTATACCTTGAAATCCTTATTAGGATGGTTTTATAATGAAAAAGGCCACTGGGATGTGGGTAATGAAGTTTGAGATATACCTGGGTAGGAATTGAACAATATAGAGTGCTCAAAAGGTGTGATGAAAAGTTCAGAGGAGGTTCCCTTTTCTAAATGGGGGGAGGGGAATTATTAGAGTTTCTTAAAGTATTAAATCAATATAAATAAATTCTCTTTAAAAAATGGTTAAAAAGTGATATAATTTGAATATAAGATTAATATGGGTAGAAATAATCACATATAATAATTTTTTACATGTTTAGTTTATGTTTTTACCATTATCTCTTTGTTTAAACCCATTTTAAACCTTTTGGCTCATACTGCAATATCAATGTTTTTTGTAACAAAGGAGTCGAGAAACTTACTATAATAGAAAAATTGGAACATAAAAATACCATTGTTTATATTATAAAACATATATCATTAAATTAGCTACAGAAAATATTTTGAGGAATTTTAAATCATTTAGTAAAATATTGTTTCTTATAATATATCATTAATGTCATTTTTGGAAGTATTCATTTAATTTGAATTTTGAAAACAACATGACAATTGTTTTTTAATATAATGATTTGAAAAATCCATAATACAATATATTTATCTAAAAAAATTAATAAAAACATTAAATAAATCAAATTATATTACTTTTAATATTTTTAAAATCATTATTTTATTTTTCTTATTTATTGTATAAATCCGGTGTTGGAATAGCACAAGCGTTTGAGGTATTTATTTCAAAAAAAAATTAAAATAAATAAAAATGATACAAAAATATCTTTAAAATAACCATTTATAACAAAACATAAGTTGTTTTTATCCTTGTCGCAAAATATTATATTTATTAAAAAAATATAGTGACATTTTTTTCTTTATATTTACTTAAAATAATATAAATGTAATAATAAAAGGAAATTGGAAATGAATTTACAAATTTTAGAATCTTGTGAGGTCAATGTAGAAAAAAAATTATCGAATAAAATAAATATATGTGTTTGGGAGACTTTTAAGCCTTATCACACTATTTTTAACCTTAATTTCTCCATTTATCTTTATAGAGATGATAAATATTTACTATGATTACGATTCACAGTGAAAAAAGAACAGGGTTCGATTTACAAAATTTAGAAAAAATAATTCCAAATATGGAATACATATTTCAATATTCAGGTCAGATAAGTGGAATACTTTATATTAAAAATAATCCCACAAAACAAATCAGAAAATATTTTTTCATAAAAACTATTTTTAAGTATAAATTTTTTTATACCAATTTAAAGTATAAAATTAATTACAAATATAATAATAGGATTATTTTTTAAAAATATTTACTAATAATATTTTAAAACTAAAACAAAATATAATATTACTTTATAAATACTTTAAATGAAAATACAGTTTCCAATAAAAATTTGTATTTTCCAATATTCATTGAAAATTATATATTTTTAGAAATATATTAAAATTCACCTTAATATAAGTTTGATATGATGATATAAAAAATAATGTTAATTATTTCAAATTACAATTCTATAATTTGGAAATAAATATTTTTAATAAATCCATATAATGCCTAAAAACCCAATTTGTTTTTAAATAATGTTTTTTCCTTTTGACTAAAAAGTACATATTATTTTTTATAGTGAATATACCTTTGTAAAATTTAGCTAATAACTATATGAAAAATATTTATCTAAATATCAGCTTGGATTTTACATTTCCCCCTTCTATAAATTACATTATCCTAATTTTTTCATTATGTAAACTAGTGGAGATATCTTTCCCCCATAAAATTTTTAGATTATCATATTTCTTTATAAACCATAATTTTTTCTACAAAAAACAATAACTTAAAGAATTAACTTATTTTAAGCACTTTATCTCTATGGTCATAAATCTGTACTTGTTATTCCTCATAATAAAGGTTATCTTCCAATTGAACTACTTTTGGGATAAAAATATGAGATGAATTTTTACTATGTTTTCTTAACATTGTAATATGAAATAATTTATTTATCTAGGGTAAAATTTGAATCAAGTAAAATTGGTATAAAATTTATCCAAATTTATCCATGATTACATAAATTCCAATGAACTAAAGGCTTTGATTTCCCTTTTTCGCCAAAACACATAACAATTTTCCATGGAGACTCTTTAATAAAAATATAATCACCTACCTTGAATTAAATATCTATCCTTCAGTTATCCACAAAACTTTTCTCCTAACATGAGCCTTCCTCATATGTTGCCAAATCTTATTCACCTTCTCAACCATTTCATCTTCCAAATCTATCCCCATCAACATCTTTTCTCTTATATCATTACAAAAATATGGTCTTTGACACTAATTTCCACATAATGCCACAAAATGTTCCATATGTATACTGGAATGTAAACTAGTATCAACTAAACTAATGAAAGATGATAGTCTAAAATTACCTAGTAATATATTGAAGAATAATGAAGCATGTATTCAAAATTTTGAATCATTCTCTCAGATTGTTGATAACATTGAGGATGAAACAATATACTAAAATTTTATTTAGTACTGAAAGACTTTTGAAGTCCTTTATGAAATTCAGAAGCGAACCTAGATTCAGATTCAGATACAATAGAGAGAGGAAATCAATATAACCCACAAATACACTTTAGATATAGTTAATACATGTGATATAAATACACATTTTCTTGAATGGGAAGGAAAGATGAATATTTAGTTAGTTAATAAATAATAATCTAAATCATAGTATTACCCCGAGAATTGTTTTGAAATACCATAATGAAATCCATGGATATATTTTCCCATTTACAATTTTTCTCTACAAAAGGATAAAGTATTCCCTTCAGTAACTTTAATTATATTTTTTCCTGTTGATAAGTAAATAATTTCATGATAATGTCAGCAATATCTGTTTTCATTCCATCCCATTAGTAATACTCCCAAGTCTATTTCTATATCGTAGTGCTGCTAAGATGAATGGAAAATGGGGAGCTATGATCTTCACTCAACAATTCTCCCTTTAATTAGTAATCATATGGAACACATAATATTTTTACAAATTTTATAACATATTCATTATCAAAATTAAACTCTGGATACTTACCCTATTTAATAGGTTCTACATTTTCCTGTAAAAAATTATCCTCCTTATGAACTTCATTAATTCTTTCTGATATAGATGATTTTAGTGGAACCTAAAACAAAATAGAGGAAGTTACTCAAAGAGTGATGTCTAGGAAAAAAATCATCAAATCATTAACCAAATGGTCTTGTTCCAATGTAAAATTGTTAATTCACATTATTTTTATGAATTGAAGCATCATTTACTTTGTTTGATTCTCCAAGATAGAAATGAATTGTGCTGTCATAATCCTTAATCTCTTCTAGATATCGTCTCCACCTTATGTTCAACTCATTATGAGTGAATATATACTTCAAATTTATATGATCATCATATATTTCACACTTTACTCCATATAAATGAAACTTCTAAATTTTTAAATATAAAATCACATAATATTATTCCATATCTTGTGTAGGAGGATTTAAATCATGAGGTTTCAATTTATATGAAGCATAAGAAATTATGTGATCTTTCTTCATTTGAACACATCCAATACTCTTTAAATAAGAATCAATATAGATGAAAAATTAACCATTTATAGAGGACAGGTAAAAAACTGTATCATTAAAAAATATTCCTTTCAGTTCCTAAAAATATTTATCACACTCATTCGTCTAGATAAATTTAACTCATTTTCATGTTAACATGGTTAGTGGTATAGATAACCAAGAAAAGTTTTAAACAAACCACATGTAGTGACACACTAATATAAGAAAACTTTGAATCTCTATGAAATTTATAGGTCTTGTAAATTATTTAATAACTTTAGTTTTAGTAGGGTGAACAATTATACCAACTTTAGAAATAATATAACTGAGGAAAGATATTCCTTTCAACCAAAATTCACAATTACTGTATTTTCTATATATTTTATTTTCTTTTATATTTTTAAAATAATACTTATGTTTAATTTATGATCCTAATGAATTTTAGAATATACCAATATATCATCAATAAACACAACCAAAATTTTATCTATATAGTCAAGAAAAAATCTATTCATAATATCCATTAAAACACTTGGTGCATTAGAAAATTGAAAGGAAATAACCAAAAACTCACAATTCCAATGTCTAGTTCAAAATAATATTTTTAGAATAAATTCCTTTTTAAACATCAACTAATGGTATATAGACCAGCGATTAATATTCGAAAAAAATTTCACTCGATGGAGATTGTCAAACAAATCACCAATACTAGGAAAATAATACTTGTTCCTAACAGTGATGTAATTCAAGGATCTATATCAAAACAAAGTCTCATTGAACTGTATTTATTTTTAACAAATAGAATAGGATTATCCCAAGGTGAAGTGCTCAAAAAAATTTAAACATTATCACTAAACTCTTGTATCTACTTTTTCAATTCCCAATGTTCTACTTGAGACATTCGATAAGGGGATTTGAAATAGGCTTAGCATCATACGGTCATTAAATCATAAACTTAAACACTCGATAAAAAATAACACCATTAAATTCATAAAGAGATACATACATAAATTCATTCACTATTGAGACATCACTAAACTAATATTTATTTTCAATAACATGATCTAAGTAACTTTTAAAACCATCTATAATAATTTTATCATCTTTTAAGTAGGTAATAATATCTATGAAATCATTGAATAAAACTTTCTTGAGTCTATAATCTATCATAGCATGATAAAATAAAAGATAATTAGTATAAAAAATAATATAAAACTATACTATGTGTAGTTCAAGAATACACTAATACAACTTGGCCGTTTATCAGCGCTAAAACCGACATTAACAGCGCTAGAAAAGCGCTGGTAATGCCAGAGTAGATAAAGGGGGTGGGGGTCCCCTTTATTAGTGGAAAAAAAGCGTTGATAAAGGTGGAGTTTATCATCGCTTTTCGGAGCGCTGATAAAGGGGACCCCCTTATCTACACTGACATTAATAGCAATTTTCTAGCGCTGATAAAGGGGTACCTTTATCAGCACTATCTTGAGCTCTGATAATAGGTCCATTTATCTACGCTCTTTTAGGACTGTTAAAGGAGTCCTTTATCAGCACTGAAAAAATCACTGATAAAGGCACCTTCCCCTGCACCTGCACAACTAGCACCTGCACACTTTCACACCTGCACAAACAAGCACCTGCACACCTGCACAAAATATCACAGGCACACCAGCAAAAAATATCTCCCGCACACAATATTTTGACAGACAATGCTATATAAATTTACTTAACATCATGAATTCAAAAAAACAAACTGCTATATACATTTCAAACAATGTTTTACATGGTTACAATTACAATTATCCAACAATAATTATAAAAATTAATGTTTCATCCTTTTATATCCATGATCCTCTCTCAAAAATTGTCATCTACGGTATTTGTTGCCAAACAAAGCATCCGAACTCATGGAAAAAAATTCACCTATATAAGAAAACAAATATTATGTTAGTAAAAAAATAATGAAATAAATTAAAACATTAATATAAAGGAATACATTAATATGTAAATGTGAAACTAAAATATGGAAATGATAAACTCAAACGTTTTCATTCTGATAACAATGAAAGGGAATAATGTAAAATCAATATTTTTTTGGATGATTTATCTCATTTAATAAATACTGATTCTTTATCTAATGAAAAGATTTACAGGTCACAAAATGAATCAGATTGAGGTGAAGTTTATTTGTACACGTCACAAATGACTCATGGATCATTGTTCTAAAGTATCAAAACAATCCGAACACGTTTGCTCAGTTTTCCGTATGTCAGTTGTGTTGTTTTCAATAGTTAATGTCAATTTCTAACTGATATCAGAATTTTTTTACAATATCGATCACACCGGGCATTAGATTAAAGTGAGGTTAATTTTTACACATCAGAAATGACTCATGGATCGTCTTCCTAAAATATCAAAACAACACGAACATGTTTGCTCTGTTTTCCATAAGTCACTTGTGTTGTTTTCTAATGTTAATGTCAATTTCAAACTGATATCAGAAACTTTTAGCCATACCGGTTACCCCGTGTGACATATTGAGGTACAATATATTCTTACACATCAAAAATGACTCATGGATCGTTGTTCTAAAGTATCAAAACAATCCGACCATGTTTGCTCAGTTTTCTGAATGTCACTTGTGTTGTTTTCTAAAGATAATGTGAATTTATAACTGATATCAGACTCTTTTAGCCATACCAGTCACACCGTGCATCGGATTGAGGTGAGGTCGATTTATACACCTCAAAAATGACTCATGGATCCTTTTCTTAAAGTATTAAAACAATTTTAACGCATTTTCTTGGTTTACTGTATGTCACTTGTGTTGTTTTCTAAAGTTAATGTCAATTTAAAACTAATATCAGACACTTTTAGCCATACCGGTCACACCATGCATCAGATTGATGTGCGGTTGATTCTTAAACATTACAAATGACTCATGGATCGTTGTCCTAAAGTATCAAAACAATCTGAATGTGTTTGATCGATATTCCGTATGTCACTTGTGGTGTTTTCTAAAGTTAATTTCAATTTAAAAATGATATTAGACACTTTTAGCCATACCCATCACACCGTGCATCGGATTGAGGTGTGGTTGATTCATACACGTCACAAATGACTCATGGATCATTTTCCTAATGTATCAAAACAATCCGAATGTGTTTTCTCGGTTTGTCGTATTTCACTTGTGTTGTTTTCTAAAATTAATGTCAATTTGAAACTGATATCATACACTATTAGCCATACCAATCACACTATACATCGGATTGAGGTGCGGTTGATTTTTACACGTCAAAAATGACTCATGGATATTTTTTATAAAGTATAAAAACAATCCAAATGCATTTTATCGATATTATGTATGTCAGTAGTGTTGTTTTATAAAGTTTATGTCAATTTAAAACTAATGTCCGACACTTTTAGCTATACCGGTCAAACCTTTCATAGATTGTGGTGCAGTCAATTTTTACATGTGAGAAATAACTCACGAATCGTTTTCCTAAAGTATCAGAACAATATGAATGCCTTTGATCGGTATCCCCTATGTCATTAGTGTTATTTTCTAAATTTTATGTCAATTTGAAACTGATATCAGACACTTTTAGCCATACCGGTCACACCGTGCATCAAATTGAGTTTTGGATGATTTTTACATGTCAAAAATGACTAATGGATCATTGTCCTAAAGTACCAAAACAATTTGAATTCATTTGATCCATATTCCGTATGTTAGTAGTGTTGTTTTTTAATGTTTATGTCAATTAGAAACTAATTTCAGACACTTTTAGCCATACTAGTCACCCCGTGCATAGGATTGAGGTGAGGTCAATTCATACACATCACAAATGACTCAAGGATCATTGTTATAAAGTTTCAAAACAAACAGAATGTGTTTGCGTGGTTTTTCGTATGTCACTTGTGTTTTTTCTAAAGTTCGTGTAAATTTCTAACTAATATCAGACACTTTTAGCAATACTGGTCACACCATGCGTCTGATTGATGTGAGGTCGATTTTTAAACGTCACAAATGACTCATTGATCTTTTTCCAAAAGTATCGAAACAATCCAAAGGCATTTTCTCAGTTTTCTGTATGTCACATGTGTTGTTTTCTAAAGTTAATGTCAATTTCACACTAATATTAGACACTTTCAGCCATACCGGTGACACCTTGCATCATATTGAAGTGAGGTCAATTCGTACACATCACAAATGAGTCATGTATCATTGTACTAAAGTATCAAAACACTCTGAATGTGTTTTCTCGGTAGGTCATATGTGACTTTTGTTGTTTTCTAATGTTAATGTCAAATATCAGACACTTTTAGCCATAATGGTCACACCATGCATCAGATTGAGGTGAGGTTAATTCTTACACCTCCCAAATGACTCATGGATCATTTTACTAAAGTATCAAAACAATCCGAATGCATTTTCTCAGTTTTCCATATGTCACTTGTGTTGTTTTCTAAAGTTAATGTCAATTTCTAACTGAAATCAGACACTTTTAGCCATACCATTCACATCGTGCGTCAGATTTAGGTGAGGTATATTCGTACACCTCAAAAATGACTCATGGATCGTTTTCATAAAGTATCAAAACAATCCGAATGCATTTGATTGGTTTTCCGTATGTCAGTTGTGTTGTTTTATAAAGTTAATGTCAATTTCCAACTGATATCAGACACTTTTAGCCATACTGGTCACACCATGCATCGGATTGAGGTGCAGTGGATTCTTACACATCACAAATGACTCATGGATCATTGTCTTAAAGTATCAAAACAATATGAAAGCATTTTATCAGTTTGTCGTATGTCACTTGTGTTGTTTTCTAAAGTTAATGTCAATTTCAAAATGACATTTGACACTTTTAGCCATACCACTCACACCATGAATCAGATTGATGTGCAGTTTATTTTTACATTTAAAAAATGACTCATGTATCATTTTCCTAAAGTATCAAAACAATCCAGATGCATTTTCTTAGTATTCCGTATGTTACTTGGGTTGTTTTCTAAAGTTAATGTCAATTTGAATCTGATATCTAACACTTTTAGAAATACCGGTCACAACATGCATCAAATTGAGGTGATGTTGATTATTACACATCACAAATGACTCATGGATCATTGTACTAAAGTATCAAAACAATCCGAATGCGTTTTCACGGTTTTTCGTATGTCACTTGTGTTGTTTTCTAAAGTTAATGTCAATTTGAAACTGATATCAGACACTTTTAGCCATACCAGTCACACCATGTGTCGGATTGAGGTTCGGTTGATTCTTACACATCACAAATGACTCATGGATCATTTTCCTAAAGTATCGAAACAATCCGAACTCATTTTCTCTGTATTCTGTATGTCAGTAGAGTTTTTTTCTAATGTTTTTGTCAATTTGAAACTGATATCAGACACTTTTAGCCATACCGGTTACACCGTGCATCGGATTGAGGTGCAGTTGATTCGTACACGTTACAAATGACTCATGGATCGTTTTACTAAATTATCAAAACAATCTTAATGAGTTTGATTGGTATTCCATATGTAAGTAGTGTTATTTTCTAAAGTTTATGTCAATTTGAAACTGATATCAGACACTTTTAGCCATAACAGTCACACCGTGTGTCAGAATGATGTGTGGTTGATTCGTTCATGTTAAAAATGACTCAAAGATCATTTTCATAAAGTATCAAAACAATTTGAATTCATTTTCTGGGTATTCCGTATGTCAGTAGTGTTGTTTTCTAATGTTTATGTCAATTTGAAACTGATATCATAATCTTTTAGCCATACCGGTCACACCATGCGTCGGAATGAGGTACGGTCAATTCGTACACGTCTAAAATGACTTCTGAATCATTTTACTAAAGTATCAAAACTATCCAAACGCGTTTGCTCAGTTTTCTGTATGTCACTTGTGTTGTTTTCTAAAGTTAATGTCAATTTGAAACTAATATTAGACACTTTTAGCCATACTGGTCACACCGTGTGTCGGATTGAGGTGCGGTTGAATCATACACATAAAAGATGACTCATTTATCATTTTCATAAAGTATCAAAATAATCCGAATGCGTTTTATCAGTATTTCGTATGTCAGTAGTGTTGTTTTCTAAATTTTATGTCAACTTGAAACTGATATTAGACACTTTTAGTGATACCGGTCACACTATGCGTCGAATTGAGGTGCGGTCGATTCGTACACCTAAAAAATTACTCATGGATCATTTTACTAAAGTATCAAAACAATCTAAACACATTTGCTCGGTTTTCCGTATGTCACTTTTGTTGTTTTCTAAAGTGAATGTCAATTTCAAAATTTTATCAGACACTTTTAGCCATACCAGTCACACTGTGCATCGGATTAAGGTGCGGTTGATTTGTACACATCACAAATGACTCATGGATAGTTTTCGTAAATTATCAAAACAATCCGAATGCGTTTTCTCAGTATTCCATATGTTAGTAGTGTTGTTTTCTAAAGTTTATATCAATTTGAAACTGATATCAAATACTTTTATCCATACCAGTCACACCGTGCGTTGGATAGAGGTGCAGTTGATTCTTAAACATCACAAATGACTCATGTATCATTTTACTAAAGTATCAAAACAATCTTAACACGTTTTATCCATTTTACGTATGTCACTTGTGTTGTTTTCTAAAATTAATGTCAATTTGAAACTGATATCAGACACTTTTAGCCATAAGAGTCACACCATGAGTCAGATTGAGGTGCGTTCGATTCTTACATGTCAAAAATGACTCATGTACTGTAACACCCTAGGTAAATAAAGAATATGAAATTTTTATATTTATCCCTATTTGTGAATAAAATGTCAATATTAATTTAAAGGGAACTCTATGCTCGATGTCATACCCAATACACAACAACGAGTTCCTTTGAAATCTTACGTTGCACTCTAATAATAAAATAATATTATTTTAAATGGTAGTTAATGCCTAGCTGTTGTGATGGAGGGAATGAATATAACTAACTACAAAATGATTATATATGTTTGATAAATATTTTTACTTTTTACAATAAATGTTAGAGGATTAAAAATGCGAATGAATCCAATTTTAAGCGTAAACATTCTAATATTCTTTAAAAGGTCGATTAACCACCTTTTGATGGAGAACCTCTTTTAAATCCACTTTTTGACAATTTTATGTGTTATATTTGACAAAATAAAATTCTTATTTTGAATCGGGACATCAAAATTTACTTTGTGTAAATTTTTGGTATTTTTCTGATAAAGTTCATTTTTTAATGAATTGTGAAAAATGTTGTATTTTAATTCAAAACCTCTTTTTAATATAATTTATTTATATGATTAGATTATCTATTGAATTGTTTTTAAAGTAAAATGAGAATATATTTTTACCATTTAATCCAATAGTGGCCTTTGTAATTATTTTCACTTTGAAATTGGACTTAAACTAGTGTCAATCTTTTGATACTTATTATTTCATAAAAACACGCTATTTGCTATGACAGCAAGAATTAATTATTAAATTAATTAAAGCAACTTATATGTTTTGAATTTTGTAAAATAAACATCATTTTTGAGTTCAGAATATCAAATATATCTTCGGGTGAATTTTTGCAATTTTTCTGAAAAACTTCAATTTTTGATGAATAGTGAAACCACTAAGTGGTACTTATAAAAACTGATTTTCCGTTTAAATGAAATTTTTCCATATTTGTGTTTTGAATTTCAAAAATCTGACATAAATGGTTGTCATTAAGAAGTAAAATGTGGTTCAATGGGATTAAAATAATTTTTCAGTGAATAGTAACTTATTAAGTTTTTAATCGCAATTAGAGGTAATTAGTGTAGTTTAAGGTAAGAATAATGTTTTAATAAAATGAAATGACCTAGACACATGTACTACCCTCATTGGATGTGTAATGGACGACCAAGACAATCCATGGGTCAACTTGGGGACCCCATGGAGCCACTTTGGTTGGAAAATGACATAAATAACATTTTATTTAATGTCAAAGTAAAAATGACACAAACATGAGATGTTTTACTAAAACAATTCTTACATGGGGTTATACAAGTCAGATTTTTGACTAAATATTCATTATAAATCTAGAAATATTTCCTACATCATAGTATTTTTTTATAATTTTTAGACATTTAATAAATTAAATTATTTATGACATCATGATGATGCAGCGATGACCTCGTTATTTAACGATTTAAATAAAATGGAAATATAATGTAAAACCTAAGACCTACACATGTAAAAAACCTATTGGATGGGTGGATTTAGAACTCTTATCACCTTTTCCTTGAAACACATCAATGTGGGACCATTAATATCCGAAACTCATTCTAAAATAATGTAACATTTCCTTACTTTCCAAGAGTGCCCCTCCTCTCCTCTTATAAAAGGCCCCCACCTCTACCTCCTTACCCACACTTCCAAAGCCTTTGGCTTGGCCAAACCCTACCCATTTTGTCTCTCCACATCCCTCTCTAACTCCTTGAGGCATCACTTTGGGCAGAAGTCTTCCCAAGGAAGCCTTTGAGCTCAAACCAAAGGGAGTTACCCGATTTTAAGGTAATGTCTTCACTTGTGTCCTTTTGTTTTATTTTGCTTCTCCAACCCCCTAAAATATTTTTATTCATTTCTTTTGTAACAAATCCAGTATCTTCAATATACTAGGATGTTGTTATAAGAAGTATTCGAGCTAAAATTACACACACCTTCGTCTAATGGTTAAAGAACATACTATTTATGTGGTTGGCGAATTTCTGCCTCACGAAACGATGATTGTTCAACACTCATATATCACATTAAAAGGTCACCATTAAGATGTAATTATATTTATATATGATATATAATATTTTTATGTTTTACTTAAGCTTCTGTATTTTTCATTTATGGCATACCTTTATGGTTTCCATTATGGGTAAACGCGATATCTTTATTTAAGGAAGTGCGGACTACCGCCCCCCTCAAAGTGATTTGATTCGATAATACCATATGTGGAACATATAAAGGATATATTTCATGATATTATATATGATACCATACTGTAATTAAAATACTATTATTTATCATTATGTTTTAATTCCATTAAATATGAAATAGAAATGGAAGTAGCGTTCATGCGTACGTACAACTTACCGTCTCCATGAACGGTACATTTCATTTCTTATCTCAAAATGTTATGTACTATTATAAGTACATATATATAATGGATATATATGTAATATATTAAATCTAAATTATGGATATCATTCTGGAATTATAACATATATATATATATCTCATTTTTTTAATTCCATTAATATGACAAAAAAAGAAAGTAGCGTTCATTCGTACGTACGACCTACCGTCTCCATGAACGGTGCTTTTAATTTTTATCTCCAAATGATATGGAATAGTATAAAATGAATATGTACTGGATATATATGATATTTTAATCATTAATACTATTCTGGAAATTATTTACTTATAACTACATGGGCAATCATTTTTCAAACAAGTTCAGTTTTGACTGATGTACCAAACATCGGCAAAAACGTCTGATATGAACTAACATTATTAAACAATTATTATAACATTATAATATGTGATATTAACTGAATAATAATATTTAAATGAGGTACTTAGGAAATTATAAATTTCCCAAAGTTTATTATTCAGGAATATAAATAAACGAACAAGACAAGTTGGACTTGAGGTAAGGGATCCGACTCCTCTCTTTCTTTTAAAGTACACTCTTTTATGTCATTACTTTTAAAGCCAATATTTCTTGTTATTGGGATATTATTTTATATTACTCTTACTATAAATTTTATGTTCATATGATGAGAGACCCAATTCTCTCTCATCAATCCATTTTGGATGTTTTGAGTGGCGCTGTTAGGCTGCCGAATTTTCGTAAGAGATCCAACCTCTCTCTTTCTTTTTAAGTACTCTCCTTTATGTCAATTCTTTTAAGCTTCTCTTTGTTATGTTGGGGGATGTTATTTTATATTCCTATTTCTGTAAACTTTATGTTTATATGATAAGAGACCCTATTTTCTCTCATCAATCCAGTTTGGAAGTTTTAAGTGGCGTCGTTAGGCTGCCGAGTCTTCGTAAGAGATTTTTCATCTCACTTTTATTCCCATGAGATTTATGCTACATTTTCCACAATTTACTTTGATTGGTGTATGTACTACAAATTATTTTACTCATTGTGTAATATACTTTCATTTATGAGTATTTACATCAATGTTGTATTGTCCTTCTTTCACGGGGCGTATGTTTCGAAAGATACCCATGTCGGTAAGGGAACCTTTCATCCTCCTCTTTTTAAAAGACTTCTTTTGTTATGTCTTTTAATTCACATACTATTGTGTTGGGATATGTTCTTCTATATCCTTATTGATTTAAATTTTATGTCCATGTGATGAGATACTCTTTTTATCTCTCATCAACTCATTTTCTGAATTTTGTAGTGACGCCGTTAGGCTGTCAAATTTTTGCAAGGGAACTTCTTAACCCAAATTTGATTCTTTGGGATAAACATGTACTCCTTGAATATGTCTTTCTATGAATATGTGTGAATAAACTCCAATTTTTTTACACTTAATATCCACTTATATTTGGTGTATTCGTTTGTTACACATAATTATGTAATTGATTTATCCTTAAACCAAGGATACCATCTTTGTAAGGGTCTTCGTATCAATCTCCTTTAATTGAGGCATATTTTTTTTATACACAAGTTTCTTTTATACAGTGTATAAACCTCTTTGACTTTTACATTTATCCAAAAGGAATCTTTGTTATACGAAGCATTTTACAAAATGACAAAAGGGAATGTTTTTGTCATACGTAAGCGGCGACAATGACTTCTCCACCACCGTGACCATTATTTGGGTTTCGACTTCCTCTACAAGCCATACCTTCTTTTTAAAAGAAAAACAAATACCATGTTTTACTTTAATTTTATTTTGGTATTGAAAATGGTTTTCATAAGGTTTTTTATATCAATGTGTTTTATTGATATCTTGTGATTGAAATGTGGAAATGTTATGTTTCCTTTATTCGTGATTTATGTGATACGATTATGTTATGGTTCTTGGGCATTGTTATGAAGACGAGTGGTTCCGTGATAAACTAAGGGCGGGTGAGCCCAATATAGCTCTCCAATGCATTGGGTAACGCGAAGGAGTGAAATGTTAAGGTTTCTCTGAAGAGATTTAGGGAATATACTGTGGTGGGTATTCCAAACATAACCAAGAGGGTTACTCCCTACGTAAGAATGTTATGAATGCCTCACGTTACCTTTTATGTCTTATGATTTCTATGATTTATTCATGATTTTATGAGGTATGTTAAAGTGCTTGTGTTTTATGGGTAAATTATGATTTCATTCTTATATATATATGAACTCATGTTTCCTTTCCATATTTTTATAACCCTTACTGAGCTTTTTATGCTCATCCCAAGTTTTTTTTGAAATGTTTTTCACAGGTCAAGGGAAAGGTACATGATATGATGATAGTGACAAGGAAGTGTCATGAAAGAATCCATGTTTTATTTTAAATATGTTTTCGTTGATGGGATAAATGAATTCTATCTTTATGTAACCACTTTGTTTAAATGTGGAATGTAATGAAATTTTTATGATCTAATTCTCTAAAACTCTAAACCTGAAAATATCCTCAATGTGTAATCTTATAATAACTCAAGATTATGTAAGGTTTAAGGCTGGGGCCTTATAGTTGGTATCAAAGGTCAGTTTAGATAACTTTAGAGGTTAGGGTATCCTCTAAGCATAAGTGTCATTACCATAATGGTTAGGATTTCAGAAAGAGTCCTAGTTTTAGATAAAGTGAATGAGTAAGTATATCTTAGTGGTTATCTTCCTCATTAGTACATGATGGTTTTTTTGATATACTCACACTGAAATTTCTATTTTTAGTGAATGGATGGATATAGCAGGAACCAAAGTGACAATAGGTTTGAAGGAAATTGTGGTGGTTCTCTGATTAAGAGACTGGATGAAATGGGGTTTTCAATAAGGAAACTCGTGGTTGTTCTAAACCAACTATCAAGGAGTCATGATCAAACACTTGTACCTTGGTATGTTCTGTAATGCATCATGTACGAGATGGCCAACTCGTTGTGGAAGTTCAGGTAATAATTATTAAGGTAACCATTAGGGTTTATATGATCCTTACTTTTTAGGTAATTATGGGTTACTCTATGAAATGATGGAAAATGAAAGGAATGAGATAAACTTGAGGTTAAAATATGTTAGGATCATTTTTGAAGATTTTATCTCGTTTTGGGGAATGTTTTAAGAATTATGTAGTTTTGGAAAAAGGACAACACACAGACCGTGTGACAACCCGTCGCGTCAGACAAAGCTGTGGGAATCGAACCCACAACCAAAGTGCGGCTGGTATTTATCGCCTAGCACTGGACTACATGAAGTCCCTAGATAGTTTGATTGATTATTTTTAGTTAGATGATTTTATGAATTAAGAGTAAGTTTATTTTGGGTTATCTATGGAAATTTATTAACCCATCATGGAGGATATGTGATTAGGTTAATTACTTTTCAATACGAGACTTTAGGAGAAACTGATGTTGTTTGGAGATAAATTTTACGATTTAACTTGGAAGACTATGTGACTAAATCCTTCAAATATTTGGGTTTCAATCTTAGTTTGGTTTATTTTGAAGTATTTTATGGAAAATTTGTTTATTGAATGGTCTTTGTTGAACTTTGGGTATTGTTTGATAAATTTTGGAGATTAAGAATATATTTGTTTTTTTAAAGGATTATCCTTTTTGGGTATTATCTGATCTTGTACTAACCATTTTGGTTTTGGTTTTGGTTAAGGTCTAAAGATATGGTAAGTATATAGTTCTCTTTTTTGGATTAGGTGATCCTCTAGAAGTTGATTATAGTACTCTTAATGTGAACAAGTCTTTTTAAATACTCGTCTTTTGGGGAAAGTATGAGTTTGTGTAAGAAATCTAATAAAAGTTGAAAGTCAACATGATAAGTAATTATGTTTCCTTTTGAATAAATTCCTCAATAAAAAATAACTTAAAACAAAAATGTTGTCTATTAATTTTTCCTACTGGGGAATCGAATACCATTTAACCCATCACAAGTTTGTGATTTTCTTATGGTTAACTTTCTTCTAGACATGTTTACTATCACTCTCCCTCAGAACATGAACCTTTGTTTTTTCCTCCATGTCCATATTTTCATACTTTGAATCCTAGTATGGGTTAACTCGGGTGACCTTTGTACTTATCTTTCTTTATTTTAAAGTGATTGTTTTACTGACTCTTATTCCGATGTGGGATTTTCAATGAAGTTTCCAAGCCCAATTTTAAAAATTGAGAGGATGCAATTCCCAAAAGGGGGGAAGGATGTAACACCCCAGGTAAATAAAGAATATGGAATTTTTATATTTATCCCTATTTGTGAATATAATGTCAATATTAATTTAAAGGGAACACTATGCTCGATGGCTTACCCAATACACAACAACGAGTTCCTTTGAAATCTTACGTTGCACTCTAATAATAAAATAATATTCTTTTAAATGGTAGTTAACGCCTAGCTGTTGTGATGGCGGGAATGAATAGAACAAACTACAAAATGATTATATATGTTTGTCAAATATTTTTACTTTTTACAATAAATGTTAGAGGATTAAAAATGCGAATGAATCCAATTTTAAGTGTAAACATTCTAATATTCTTTAAAAGGTCGATTAACCACCTTTTGATGGCGAACCTCTTTTAAATCCACTTTTTGAAAATTTTATGTGTTATATTTGACAAAATAAAATTCTTATTTAGAATCGGGACATCAAAATTTTCTTTGTGTAAATTTTTGGTATCTTTCCGATAAAGTTCATTTTTTAATGAATAGTAAAAAATGTTGTATTGTAATTCAAAACCTCTTTTTAATCTTATTTATTTACATGATTATATTATCTTTTGAATTGTTTTTAAAGTAAAATTAGAATATATTTTTACCATTTAATCCAATAGTGGTCGTTGGAATTATTTTCACTTTGAAATTGGACTTAAACTAATGTTAATCTTTTGATACTTATTGTTTCATAAAAACACGCTATTTGCTCTGACAGAGGGAATTAATTAAAGCAACTTATATGTTTTTAATTTTGTAAAATAAACATCATTTTTGAGTTCGGAATATCAAATATAGCTTCGGGTGAATTTTTGGTATTTTTCTGAAAAACTTCAATTTTTGATGAATAGTGAAACCACTAAGTGGTACTTATAAAAACTGATTTTCCGTTTAAATGAAATTTTGCCATCTTTGTGTTTTGAATTTAAAAAATCCTACATATATGGTTTTCATTAAGAATTAAAATGTGGTTCAATGGGATTAAAATAATTTTTTGGTGAATAGTAACTTATTAAGTTTTTAATCACGATTAGAGGTAATTAGTGTAGTTTAAGTTAAGAATAATGTTTTAATAAAATGAAATGACCTAGACACATGTCCTACCCTCATTTGATGTGTCATGGCCGAAAAAGAAAATCCATGGGTCTACTTGGGGACCCCATGGAGCCACTTTGGTTGGAAAATGACATAAATAACATTTTATTTAATGTTAAAGTAAAAATGACACAAACATGAGATGTTTTACTAAACCATTTTTTACATGGGGTTATACAAGTCAGATTTTTGACTAAATATTCATTAGAAAGCTAAAAATATTTCCTAAATCATAGTATTTTTTTTATAATTTTTAAACATTAAATAAATTAAATTATTTATGACATCATGATGATGCAGCGATGACCTCATTATTTAACGATTTAAATAAAATGGAAAGATAATGTAAAATCTAAGACCTACACATGTAAAAAACCTATTTTATGGGTGGATTTAGAACTCTTATCACCTTATCTTCGAAACACATCAATGTGGGACCATTAATATCTGAAACTCATTCTAAAATAAAGTAACATTTCCTTACTTTCCAAGAGTGCCCCTCCTCTCCTCTTATAAAAGGCCCCCACCTCTACCTCCTTACCCACACTTCCAAATCTTTTGGATAGGCCAACACCAGCCCATTTTTGTCTCTCCAAATCCCTCTCTAACTCCTTGAGGCCTCACTTTGGGCAGAAGTCTTCCCAAGGAATCTTTTGAGCTCAAACCAAAGGGAGTTACCCAATTTTAAGGTACTGTCTTCACTTGTGTCCTTTTGTTTTATTTTGCTTCTCCGACCCCCTAAAATCTTTTTATTAATTTGTTTTGTAACAAATACAGTATCTTAAATATTCTATTATGTTTTTATAATAAGGATTTGTGCTACAATTACACACACCTTCGTCTAATGGTTAAAGAACATACTGTTTCTGTGGTTGGCGAATTTCTGCCTCACGAAACGATGATTGTTCAACACTCATATATCACCTTCAAAGGTGGCCATTAAGATGTCACTATATTTATATATGATATATAATATTTTTATGTTTTACTTAAGCTTCTGTATTTTTCGTTTATGGAATACCTTTATGGTTTCCATTATGGGTAAACGCGATATCTTCATTTAAGGAAGTGCGGACTACCTCCCCCTCAAAGTGATTTGATTCTTTAATACCATATGTGGAAATTTTAAAGGATATATTTCATGATATTATATATGATACCATACTGGAATTAAAATACTATTATGTATCATTATGTTTTAATTCCATTAAATATGAAATAGAAATGGAAGTAGCGTTCATGCGTACGTACGGCTTACCGTCTCCATGAACGGTACATTTCATTTCTTATCTCAAAATGTTATGTACTATTATAAGTACATATATATAATGGATATATATGTAATATGTTACATAGAAATTATGGATATCATTCTGTAATTATAACATATATATATATCTCTCATTTTTTTTAAATTCCATTAATATGACAAAAAAAGAAAGTAGCGTTCATGCGTACGTACGACCTACCGTCTCCATGAACGGTGCTTTTAATTTTTATCTCCAAATGATATTGAATAGTATAAAATGAATATGTACTAGATATATATGATATTTTAATCATTAATAATATTCTGGAAATTATTTACTTATAACTACATGGGCAATCATTTTTCAAACAAGTTCATTTTTGACTGATGTACCAAACATCGGCAAAAACGTCTGATATGAACTAACATTATTAAACAATTATTATGACATTATAATATGTGATATGAACTGAATAATAATCTTAAAAGGATGTCCTTAGGCAATTATAAATTGACCAAAGTTTATTATTCAGGAATATAAAGAAATGAACAAGACAAGTTGGACTTGAGGTAAGGGATCCGACTCCTCTCATTCTTTTAAAGTACACTCTTTTATGTCATTCCTTTTAAAGCTCATGTTTCTTGTTATTGGGATATTATTTTATATTACTCTTACTGTAATTTTTATGTTCATATGATGAGATACCCTATTCTCTCTCATCAATCCATTTTGGAAGTTTTGAGTGGCGCCGTTAGGCTGCCGAATTTTCGTAAGAGATCCAACCTCTCTCTTTCTTTTTAAGTACTCTCCTTTATGTCACTTCTTTTAAGATCCTATTTGTTATGTTGGGGGATGTTCTTTTATATTCCTATTTCTATAAACTTTATGTTGATATGATAAGATACCCTATTTCCTCTCATCAATCCATTTTTGAAGTTTTAAGTGGCGTCGTTAGGCTGCCGAGTCTTTGTAAGAGATTTTTCATCTCACTTTTATTCCCGTGAGATTTATGCTACATTTGCCACAATTTCCTTTGAGTGGTGTATGTACTGCCCATTATTTTACTCATTGTGTAATATAATTTCATTTATGAGTATTTACATCAATGTTGTATTGTCCTTCTTTCACGGGGCATATGTTTCGAAAGATACCCATGTCGGTAAGGGAACCTTTCACCCTCCTCTTTTTAAAAGACTTCTTTTGTTATGTATTTTAATTCACATACTATTGTGTTGGGATATGTTATTCTTTATCCTTATTGATTTAAATTTTATTTCCATGTGATGAGATACCCTTTTTATCTCTCATCAACTCATTTTCTGAATTTTGTAGTGACGCCGTTAGGCTGTCAAATTTTGGCAAGGGAACTTCTTAACCCAAATTTGATTCTTTGGGATAAACATGTACTCCTTGAATATGTCGTTCTATGAATATGTGTGTATAACCTCCGATTGTTTTACACTTAATATCCACTTATATTTGGTGTATTCGTTTGTCACACATAATTATGTAATTGATTTGTCCTTAAACTAAGGATACCGTCTTTGTAAGGGACTTCATATCAATCTTCTTTCATTGAGGCATATTTTGTTTTATACACAACTTTCTTTTATACAGTGTATAATCCCCTTTGACTTTTACGTTTATCCAAAAAGAATCTTTGTTATACAAAGCATTTTACAAAACGACAAAAGGGAATGTTTTTGTCATACGTAAGCGGCGACAATGACTTCTCCGCTGCCGTGACCATTATTTGGGTTTCAGCTTACTCTACAGGCCATACCTTCTTTTTAAAAGAAAAATAAATACCATGTTTTACTTTTATTTTATTTTTGTATTGAAAATGGTTTTCATAAGGTTTTTTATATCAATGTGTTTTATTGATATCTTGTGATTGAAATGTGGAAATGTTATGTTTCCTTTATTCGTGTTTTATGTGATATGATTATGTTATGGTTCTTGGAAATTGTTATGAAGACGGGTGGTTCCGTGATAAACAAAGGGCGGGTGAGGCCGATATAGCTCTCCAATGCATTGGGTAACGCAAAGGAGTGAAACATTAAGGTTTCTCCAAAGAGATTTAGGGAATATACTATGGTGGGTATTCCAAACGTATCCAAGAGGGTTACTCACTACGAAAGAATGTTATTAATGCCTCAAGTTACCTTTTATATATTATGATTTCTATGATTTATTCATGATTTGATGAGGTATGTTAAAGTGCCTGTGTTTTATGGGTAAATTATGATTTCATTCTTATGTATATATGAACTCATGTTTCCTTTCCATATTTTTATAACCCTTACTGAGATTTTTATGCTCATCCCAAGTTTTTTTTGAAATGTTTTTCACAGGTCAAGGGAAAGGCACATTATATGATGATAGTGACAAGGAAGTGTCAAGAAAGAATCCATGTTTTATTTTAAATATGTTTCCATTTATGGGATAAATGAATTCTATCTTTATGTTACCACTTTGTTTAAATGTGGAATGTAATGCAAGTTTTATGATCTAATTCTCTAAAACTCTAAACCTGAAAAGATCATCAATGTGTAATCTTGTAATAACTCAAGAATAAGTATGGTTTAAGGCTAGGGCCTTATATGTATTTTTGTCCTAAAGTATCAAAACAATCTGATTGTGTTTTCTCGGTTTTCCTTATGTCAGTAGTTTATAAGAGTATCTCATTATGTTATTCTTTACTAGAAAGTCAAATCATTTCTAAAACCATTTTTCATAATCTAAGGATATGAAACATAAGAAACGGTTATCATAGATTATCAATAAGTGTAAATAAGGGAGATATAAATAGTCATATAAAGATAATATAAGTCGTAGGAATTCACCTTCATTGTCCTATTTGATTACATTCTTCCATCAGGTACGCTGCCCATTCGTTACTAAACACATCTATATCATCTTGTGAATAGGAGTTTTGGCGACACTCATAGTAGTACTAAAAAAATATAAATACACAAAGGATTAATAAATATTTTAAATGAACTAGTAATTATTTTTAAAAATACCTCTTCAGGGATGCTAGTTTGTTCATGAAATATGATCTCTTTCATAAATTTACAAACATAATAACCATAGTCCTTTCCATTTGTTTGTTTTAGACACTACAGAAACATTGAGAATATTAAATAATCTGTTTTGATATGTATTTGGATAGTACAATATATTTATATATACCCTGATACTTGTCCATTTGTAGATATCGTGTGCCTTTTCTTCCATAGTCCCTGGATTCATTCCAGCCTTTAGAAAATATTCATACACCTCCCCATCATAACAGAATCCTAATTAAAAGATAATATAAATTATATAACTAGATATTTAGTTTTAAAATGTTGGATCTAGTGTATTACAAATTGACAATCACCATAATGTGTGGTTGGTTTGTTGGATATCCATGCAGTGAATCCAGAAAATAAATTTTTGGAGTGTCCAAATTGTCTGCAATGAGCATCCAATACTGCCTAAAAACACAAAAAGGAATAAGTAATGATAGAAATTAAAATATAATTGATATGATTAAAAATTAGAGTTTTAACCCTGCAACGTTTGTATTAAAAAGATCATATCAGTCATAATTTTGAATTGAAACGTTTTGAGAAGGTTTGACATTAATTCATCCTGAAAATCAGAATCTATTTATTTTCATTGTGTAGACATGGTGTGAGGACTAACGAGTCAAAATTTGTATTCACAGGAAAATACCTTTAATTTTTTTTATATATACTCCTGTAAAAAATATGAAATTTATTTTTCCATAATTATTATAGTATATCAGCTTATGTAAAATCAAATCATGAAAACATACTTCATGTATACATTTTTAACTGAGGTGGCTAGCCAGTCGTATGTGATTATTTCAACTACAGTGTCAGTACTAATAAAATCTAATGTTTCCACTCCATACATATCTTTTTTCCCAAAAAATTGTATAATTATTATCGCCTTTAATTTTCATATCCACATGAGCTTGAAATGATATTAAATGTGGACATAGAACGGTCGGGGTGAAGGTGCCCTCAGTATATCGTTTTGATCGGTTGGTTGATCCTTTGGAGCTGTTAATTCATTTTAACTCCTTCCTTTTGACCTTCTGTAATAACATTCATCGGTTCAGCCCTTTTAAAATTAAATTTTAAAGGTTCTACTTGAAAAATGAATTGGAAATGAATACCTCCTGGTTGACATGTTTTTACAAGAGTTGACGATCATGCAATGAATGTTCCAACATCTTTTTCCGCTGTATGATTTTCGTCAACGTCATTTGGAATGGGTAGCTCGGTGTTCGGCTCATTATCTACATTTATTGACACTTTGACATGACCGGTTGGAAGTGGTCTGGAGTGTAGCGTTTCATTATGCATATTGAACATTGTATCCCTCGCTACAAGGCTATGGGTGGGAGTTGACAGATATAAATCACAGTCATTTTCATCCTATAGAATATCATTACAAGAAAGGTATCAGTGTCTATGTGATTAAAATTTTACAAAAACAAATATTAGAAAATTTATTACCTCAGTTAAGTCAGGTCTTTGAGGGGAATGGCTTGCCTCAAAGCTGGTTGGGGATGGGGTGGTTTTTTATTGAGTTGTTTCTTCTCTTCACCTACCCCCCATCAATGTTTCTAGAAACTCTCTCTGACTTTGGAATTTTTATCCAAGGGTATCTAGTATACCTCTCATCATTTTCATTTCTTTAGTTTGTTCCTACTCTTTTTTTATGAAAATATGTCTCGGGTGTCACCCCAAAACCCGCACCTATGACACGACCATATTGTTCTGGCTGTTTCAAGGCCACTGAAAGTATGTCCGCATCCGATGTGGGTGTTGTTGATTCATGTGACTATGTCAAATAGAAAATATGGAAAAATAAGTAATCGTCGTTATGTAATAGTGATTTAAAGCAAAACAAATTTATATTATGTCATACTTACACATGTTTCCCACACTTTTTGTGTGTTTTCATATACCAGTTTCCCCTCTTTATTAACACGAGCCTCCTTCCATAGCACATGGCATGGGATGGAAGTGGATTGAGATTTTCATTCATCAATCTGCATATAAATAGAGAAAAATGGTTACAGTGTTTTTTATGTCACATAAAAGTATTATAGTACTTTTAAAATATGTACCAATTGTTTTTCAATTTAAGTGTACTCCATCCTTGTATTACGGTAGGGGTACGTGGGTTTTGCTGCCCGTTCTTTATTTTCAGCACTCATTTGCTGTTTCATAAATAAAAAATTTTCAATCAAAGTGATGAATACAAGAAACGTTAAACAAGGTGTTACCAAACACAATGTACCTGAAAAGTTTACTCCGCACAACAGTTGCAAAACACATCCCACACTCCTTGGGATATCAAGTGTGCATAAAGAGGAGGTGGGTGCGGCTTGATTTTCCCTTCAACATCTTTCAGATGAAATTTTGTTAAAATGGTGTGAAAGCCTCTATGAATCCTTCCTGCTAGTCTTAAAACATATTCTTTGTGTGAGACATCTACTATAAATGCACTCTACAAGAGATGATGTAGATTTAGTCAATATTTCTGTATTTTATTTTATTTTATTCTATTAAATTAAATAAATGATATCATAATGTTACCGTTATCTATTCCCACATTAATGTTTTCAGTTCGTTGACAACATGGTGCCACGACTCTATATCAATCGGCACGTATTGCCGAGTGACTATTCCATTGTAGCTACTAAACATGGATTTGTTGGGGTTTACATGCTGGCCTCGCCTATTCCATCCCACCTCATATTGGATGCCTTTTGTTTTTGCCTTAAGGATTTTGGCTAAAATTGTCAAACTACAACACACCTGTTTTTTGTGCCGTCAGGGTTTCATTGCCTACCATTTCCTCAGTTTCTACATCATCATTATGTTCCTTCAAAGTACTAGCATCAGCACTGGGACCAGCAACAACAAGGTGAGAAACCTATTTTACCTCAACAGTGGGACCAGTAGCAACAGGTTGAGAAACATGTTGTACCTCAGTAGTGGGACCAGATGCAACAGGTTGAGAGACTCGTTGTACCTCAGCAGTGGGACCAGCTGCAAAAGGTTGAGACATCTGTTTTGTCTCAGGATTGGGTGCATCAGCAGGTGAAAAATTCATTATCTACAAAAGTGTTTTAACATTTAATTTAGATCACATAAAATCAGCTGCGAATAGATAATAAAATAATGTAACACAATCTATATTACAATAAAAAATAACCTGATTATTGAACTCTCTTTTTTTTAAAGGCTGAAGGGATTTGACCCCTCTATCGACTATCTGTATCCCTTCATTGTGGTCTCCTATGAAATACAAAATGTCATCTACATTGGGACCACTAAAAAATGATTGCGAAGTCCCAATGAAAGGGTCATCCCCCGTTGAATTTTCATATGACCCTTCAGTTGTTTTGGTCGATAACAGAACAATTGACCAGTTTCGGTTTGCGGGATCTGGAACATAAAATACTTGCACTACCTGTGATGCCATTATAAACAGTTTTTCTTTCTCCCCTTCTTTACTGAAATCAAATTTCACGAATCCCAATTCATCTATTTTAACAGTACTTCTGTTATCAACCCACTTGCATTGAAAAATTGGAACTTGGAATTCCGTATAATCCAACTCCCATATTTGTTTGATGATTCCAAAGTATGACATATTTGCATAAATTGGATTTCTATCCTTAGCACCAGAAACATGCATTGCTTCAGCCACAAGTGTAACCCCACTATTCTGCATGGTACAGTCTTTATCATGTTCATTAGTATAAAATGTATAATCCTTAACTATATAAGAATTTTAAGATAATACATACACACTTGGTTCTCCGGCTAGCCATCGAAGTCAGTCTGAAATTGACTCTGGATTTTCATCTGACTTCTTAAAAATATGGTCTCGAAACCATCCTATAAACTGTATATTATGTGTATTTGATATCCATTTTTCATCCCTATATGGATTCAAATTCCTAATAATTTCTTTGTGGGTTTCACCATATGGGTCAACGTCGAAATTGTTATGCAAAACATAAAGGTGGGCCTGCTCCTGATCTGTAATATTGATTGTGAGAACCTGCCTTCTAGAAATTCCTTCACCCTCAAGCCGCCAAATGTGATAAGATTTTGATAGGCCAATGCATTCCACCCCAAATAGGTATTTGGTACAAAATTCAACGACTTCCTCAACAATATATCTCTCCATAATACAACCCTCTGGCCGACTTCAATTTTTGACATACCCTTTCAAAATATTCATATACCGTTAAATGGGGTACATCCATCTGTAATGTATAGGACCACATATTTGAATCTCTGTCACCAAGTGGACCATCAAATGAACCATCATATAAAAAAATGAAGGCGGTATGAACATTTCTAATTAACATAATATGACAGAAATTTCTTTTTCCATAGTTGGAAATTTCACCGGGTCTATAACTTTGTTGCATATAACTTTGAAAAAGAAACTCAGTTTCATTAATGTATGGCAGATATTCTTGGAAAAAATGAAACTTAAAGTAATTGGAATGAGATCTTTCATGAAAACATTGAATTCATGTGATTTCATAACTTTTAACTTCAAATCACTCATTGACCCGAGGTTCCTGATATTTGAAGAATACCCCTCTGGAACCTTTACGTCATTCAAGAAGTTGAAAAACTAATATCTCTCCTTCCTGGAAAGAGTGTAAGCAGCAGGAGGAAGAAATTTTCGTTTTTCACCCTTCACTAGTGCCAACTCTTCTCGTATTCTCATCTCAATCATGTCCAACCTAGCCTTAATTCTATATTTCATTTTTCCAGGTGTATATAAAAATGTGCCGATGACACTATCAAATACATTTTTTTCTACGTGCATACCATCTTGAAAATGTCTGACATACAGACAATTCCAGTATGGTAATTCAAAAAAACCTAATCTCTTTTTCCAACTGATTTTCGTAAGGTCTTTCGAAGACGGTTTACCAAAATTCATATCCAAATTATTAACTTTCTCAAACAATTGATCTCCTATTAGTGGATACGGTGTTGTACATTCTTCTGAACTTCCATCGAATGATGTCATCCAAGATCAGTACTTATATCATTAGGGTATAAATATGTGATGTCCTAGAAACATGGTTTTCAATGAATGTTTCAACCTAATTGATTGTGTACCTTGTTCGCAAACAGGACACCCTTGATTTCTTTTAATGCTATATCCTGAAAAGTTTCCCTTAGTAGGGAAATCATTTATCGTCTCATACAACATGGCTCTCAAAGTGAAATATTTATTTTTGTAAGCATCATACAATGTAACACATTAATCGCACAATAATTTCAAATCTTCGATCAATGGAGCTAAATAAACATCAATATCATTACCCGATTGTTTTGATCCTGATATAAGCGTAGATAACATGATGTATTTTCATTTCATGCATAACCATGTGGTAAGTTATAGTTTACCAACATATCCGTCCATGTACTATGACTGTTGCTTTGAAAACCAAAAGGATTCACTCCATTTGTAGATAACGCAGGACAAAGGTTTCTCGACTCGTTTCAAAATTCAGGATACTCATGATAAATTCTCTTCCATTGAGGAGAGTCTACCGGGTGACGTAGTATCCCATCTTTAATTCTTGTATATGTATGCCATATCAATTGTCCTGCAGTCACCTCACTTCCATATAGGCGTCTAATCCTCGGAATTGTTGGAAAGTACCTTACAACTTTAGTAGGACTGGATTCATATTTCTTGTATTGAGAATAAGCACACTTTAGGATTTCTTAAAGTGATTTTTGGTCCTTTTGAAATAGTATACAGTCATTCGGGCAGCCGTGTATTGTTTCATAGATCATACCCATCGAGCGTAGCATTCATTTGGCATCGTATGTTCGGATTGGGAGCTCATTATCTTCTGGGAGCATGTCATTCAGGAGAGAAAGTAGTTCCGTGAAACTGGCGTCACTCCACCCGTTGTCTACTTTCAAATTATACAGCTTCAGTACAACTGATAGTGCTTTATATTTAGTGCAACCATCATACAATGGAGTCTTTACACAACTTTTTAACTTCTCAAACAATTTTGGGAAATCACGAAGTTCATCTTTGATGGTCCTTGTCATTTTCTCAATACGATCTTCATCATCATCCACGTCTGTTATCACATACTCCATACGGTCATCTTCATTGTTCATACTTGTAATCATTTTAGATGATCCATAAAATGCAGTGTTATACCAGCCACTACCTACATTCGTTGTTTCCCTGTGTTTATTCCTACATGTATAACTCTGATCTATTCCATGACAGATCAAGTATTCTTCCAACTCCTATGGACTATTTTTTTAAATAACAAAATCATAAACACAGACAAAGTATTTGAGAAGGGTCATATGCATGATCTTTTGAAAACTTGATAAACGCTTTCACGCCTTCTTCATACTCTTTTGTCAACTGATTAGCATAAATTCCCTTCTTTATTTATATTCATCCTTTTTGAAATCCAAAGGATGGGTATATAGGTTAGTGGAGATGGAGTATGAGTATAATTTAGATAAAAAACTAGATACTTCAAAAATGGTGGGGGGGCGTGCTCATTAATAGAAAATCTTGGGTGGTTCTTGGGATTTATCAATTCTCTTCCTCTCTTCGATCCCCCCTAATGGGGGTGGTTCTGGGGAGTTTTTATAGTGAATTAGTGAGTTCTTACCTCATACTTCCTCCATTACTATTATCCTTTATTTCCCTATGATTTGGGATGATTTTAAATAGGATTTGTGTGATGATTTCACTACATCATCTTCAAATCAATTTGGATGATGTAGATTTTGTTTGTATTGGATAGAGGTTATCCTCGTATGATGAACACACCATGTTTTATGTGGTTTAGGTGGTGTTGTGTTTCCCATTGATTTTTTAAAAGATTATTCATAATTATATTAAGGTGAATAATTAATTATAAGTTTCTATATTTAATTATTTGCGAATTGTGCCTTGATATTGGGTCTCAATCATTGGTACAAGATTAGATAAGGGATGTATAGTCTTGGTTGAGGATGAGTTGATCTTGGTGAGGGAGTAACTCCATTTTTTGAGGTAGGTGGACCCTATAATACAAAATCATGTTCCAATTTATGCATGATTGTGCATTCATGCAAGAGTATATGTGTTCCAGTGAAAGGGATAGAAATCAAGAGAAACCTAGGTAAATAAATAGGAGGTTTTTTATCCACCAAGAGATAGAGTGAGGGATCTATTGAATGTTTGTGATTTTGTGATCATCCAGAGATTATGTCTCCATGGAGGTGAGGTTTATAGTTGTGTTTATGAGAGGATCGGGTAGTGGGAAGGAATTGGTAGAAACCCTATTAAGGTTAATTTTTTCAAACCCAAGGAGAATAGTGTACAATATAGTGTACAATATAGAACATACTAAACATATGTCTCATCCAGTTGGCATGACTCACCAGATGACATGAATTCACCAACATGGATGGTTCAAACACAACCTGGCCTAACTATTGGGTAGTATCCACAATCAGAAAAAGATCCATACTAAGGGCCACTAGATGGAGTGAAATTCTAATCTAGTGTAACAACCTTTCACAAAAAATACACTCTCTATTAAGGTTTCTATCACAAGGAAATAGTGGGGAGATCTAATCAAGATCAAACAAGTTACCAACCACATATACATGTGTCACACACAGAAGCATCACACACATGAATCACACCAAATCATAATTAATCTCAATATTGAAAATAAATGAAAACATAATTAATTTATGCAAATTAAGTTTTACTCACCTTAAGGAGGAGGACCCAGTTGCGGAGGAGGAGGAGGCGTCGACAACGGAGGCAGCAGAGGCAGAACGGAGGCAGCAGAGGCAGCTCGGAGGCAGTAGAGGCAGCAGAGGAAGCGGAGGCAGCAGAGTAAGAGGATGAGGAGGAGGTGGTGGTGGTGGTGGAGGAGGAGGATGAGGAGGCTGCGATGGAGGAGGAGGAGGAGGAGCCGCAGTGGAGGAGGAGGAGGAGGAGCCGCGATGGAGGAGGAGGAGGAGGAGCCGTATCAAGAGGAGGAGAAGGAGGAGTAGGCGCTGGAGGAGGAGAATGAGGTGGCAGCCACGACAGAGGATGAGGAGAAGGAGGCGGCAGTGGAGAGGACGCAGTGGTGGAGGCATAGGGTAGGGGTTCCGTGATTGACAGGGTGCAGGGAGGAGGATCCGCGACAAACAAGAGGAGGAGGAGAATTAGGTGCTCATGGAGGAGAATGAGGTGGTGGCCACAGTAGAGGAGGAGGAGAAGGAGGCCGCGGCGGAGTGGAGGCAGCGGCATGGGCGCATAGTAGGGCTTCTACGAAAGCTTTACAGGGTGCGGGAAGGAGGAGGAGGACCCGGTGGCACATATACATCCCGTGGGGACCTTTATCAATGCTATTAAAAAGCGCTGATAAAAGGGATCTTCATCAGCACTAAAACGAAAAGCGCTGATAAAATCCCACTTTATGAGCTCTTCTTTAGCGCTGATAAAGGTAGGACTTTATCAGCACTTTTCATTTTAACACTGATAAAGAGCCACTTTATTAGCGCTTTTATAGCACTGATAAATCTATACACTAAAAGCACTAATAAAAGCGCTAATAAATGTATAAATTTAATAATTTGTTTATATTAGTATATATTTATTTAAAATGATATTTATGATAAATATATATTTATTTATTAGTAATTATAACTCTAAATAAATATATCTTTATTTATACTTATAAAATTATTTGAAAGGTATATTTATATATATATCATTGAAAATATAATAAAATATATATTTATTTTTTAAAAATAATGTAATTTTAATTATAAGTGTACATTTTTTAGAACATATATATTATATGGGTAACATAATGAATTATAAATCAATAACACATCAACGTGATATGTAATTATAATCTATAAATGGACATTATATTCATGCACATATATGATCACATAACTTATACGCATGATATATTCATTGACCCCAATTCATTGGAAAACACACACATATTCAATAATTTTAATTATACATATATATTAAAAAGTATTATATATTTATAAATAAAACAAATACATTAAATATAAACAGATATAATAAATATATATATTAAATATAATGAATTAAAAAATATAATAAATATAAAGAATTAATAAATTAAATAAATCTAATAAATATATTTAATATTAATCTTATAATTATTTAATTATATATATATAGTTATAACATGTGTTTTTTATTTAATCTATACAATAAACATTATCAGTGCTAAGAAAAGTGCTGATAAATGTAACCTTTATCAATGCTAAGAAAAGTGCTGATAAAGGGATATTTAAAGCGCTGATAAAGTCTTACCCCTTTATTAGCTCTTTTCCATTAGGGCTGATAAAGGCAGGCACCTGCCTTTCCCAGTTTTGTGGTAGTGAGATTTGTATGAATGAAAATCCCATTAATAATAACCTTTGGAAAAATATTAGAATAATTTCCCAAATCATTTCAATTAAAACATATCACCATGGACTTGTTATATGTTTCCCAATTC
The DNA here is from genome assembly GCA_963277665.1 of Viscum album. Lineage (NCBI taxonomy): Eukaryota > Viridiplantae > Streptophyta > Magnoliopsida > Santalales > Viscaceae > Viscum > Viscum album. The sequence goes on from OY728164.1 coordinate 1,991,981,216, forward strand.
ATGAAATTTTTAGGTATGTTTTTCTTTTAGTCACTAATCCTATGACCAAATATACCATAATGGTTTCACTTTCTTGATTCTATCAAAAATTACTTGAAATTTCTTTTACCACACTTGGAACATGTTTGGTTCTTACTTAAAAATTTCTTAGTTGGTTTATTCTCCGTTTCTTTCCACATTTACCATTTCTTACTTTTTTCATATCGAGGAACATAAGTGTAAGAAAGAACTATATCATATTTATAAGAAAAACAAGAAAATTTCTCATAACATTTAAATTATCTTTCACCCAAAGATGTTCATAAACATGTATTAAATTTTGATTAAAATATATCATTTTAACAATCATGGTCCTGAAGGTTACTGTGAAAAAAAAAGAAAATGGTTAATGTTCCTTTGAATGGTCTGCTTCCAAACACTAGATCTACTAAAGATCGGTGATGATTCCTCTCTGGCGTGATATATCTGGCGATAAATCATGGTCTATTTTGATTAATAATGGGAGCATTGCTTCAAAAGGGCCAGACCTAAAGGATTAGAAAAGAATTACTCTCCCAAAGATATTAAAAATGGAGATCATCTCCTGAAACCTAGAGGGATATCCATTTTAGAAGTGCTCAAGGGATTAGGTCATCTCAAAGAGACCATGACAAAGACTCCATCATACAAAAACTAGGAATATGAATGTTCCTCAATTGATGTAAAAACAAAATCCAAATATCAATGGTTGAATATGAATAAGTACTTGGTCCTAGAATGAATTAATTATCTCAAGGGTGAAAAACTATTTCCTATCCCTTAATTGAAACAAAAAATTTCCCACTACTGGGGATAATCCAATTGGAATATATATCCAAATGGAAGGGGCTACTATCATATTTTTCTATGTTCACAAGATTATGAAATCTTAGTTTATATAAGCAATAATCTCTAAAATCATCACGGTTTCCTTTGAACATATGAATGTGATCTTTCTTTAAAATGGATTACACTTAGAAATTCCCTAGATCATGTCTGGGTGATATTTCATGGACTGAATTGGTAATTATGGCACTTGAATATCCTTAACGACATCTCCTATTTCATTGGAGTTCCCACTAAGATATATCAACACACAATTAAGGGGGGACTTAGAATTTATGAAAGATTCATGGTAGAGGCCAATTTATATTCCAAATTACCTGATAACATTAGTTTCAATGATAAGTATTATCGAACTGATGTCAAAGTGAAGTATAAGAAAAAAATAAATTTTTGATTTAAGACATTAGGGAACTCAGTTCCCAATTTTTTAGTGGTTCAAAAATATGTCCTTCCCCTAATAAAAAAGAATCGAATTAATTTTGGAGAATTAAAAAATGGAAGAGACCCTTCTTGGAGAAACTTATACCCTCTATAAAGAATAATGAAAGATGGGTAAAAAATAAAGGAGATAGGAAATCCTCAAATACTACTAGAAGGACTTGGGAAGATTTGGATGAAGTGAAAGAAAATGAAATTTAAGACCAAAATATAGCTCTGAAAATTATTAACTTTATAAAGGATATTGTTATGAAATCTCAATAGATCCATGCAACTAAAAATATGATCAGTATGGAAACAACTCTAGAGGTTTATAATTCAGCTAAAATTATTGTCTTGGGAAATATTTCTCATCAAAACACATTTCTCCCTATTTAGAAGGACAATTCTAGTAGTGTATAGGCTGTTAAAGATAAATCAAATGATATTGATACCATATGTTCACCTCATCTTTGAGTTATTGAAGACATGGACGAATCACAAGGAAATTTGCAACTGCAATAGTAGGAGGACAAACTGGTTAATGTTTTCCACTCTGGGGAAACATCAGAAAGCATCCAAGGATAGGGTATCAACATGAAAGAAATGCATAATCAATTGGATGAATCCAATTAATACAACCTTTTTAAACCTCATAATTCAATAGGGTATACAGTCAAAGAGTCTATGGTTACATCGCAAGATAGAAAGAAGGGAATACCGTCCAATATAGTGATCCCTACCTAAGAGGCTAGAAAGGATGCTCCAGCCTATGAAGATGATGAATGTAGGGTATCTAAAGGCCACCTTAAGAAATCTCAGACTCTTATGGCCCAATATTGTAAGAAATTTGGGAACAACACAGCAAAAAAAAAACAGCACGTAGGATCACAAGTAGACCTAACATGAAATCTCTGTAGCTACTATTTTCTCTCTTGATTGAAAACCTGAATATTAAAAATCTATTTCTATGTATATTGATACAGAAAGCTCCATGATCTCATCATGTGAATTAAATACTAGCATCCGACAATGTAGTGGAAAGAAACAAATTACTCATATAGATTTAATGAAGGTAAATATGACACCAATGAATTTCTTAACACCTCTTTGAGTGTGTAAGAAAAATTCACAGTTGCTTTAATAAATAATGTCAAGCCAACTATAAATTTAATGAGGGAGAATACCTCAGGGTGTGTGTGGGGGGGGGGGTGGTTCAACCCCAAAATCAATTTCAAATTATTATTTTATATAGAAACTATGAGGCTATTGAAAATACTATCTCTTACAATACTATAATAAGACTTATTCACATACATAAACTCAAAAGTTTTTATATATCTAAGCCTAGAATTAAATTATCTACTAAATTTAATGTCATTGATCATTTTGGTTATGTTTTTATTAGTGAAACTTTCAATAAAACCTCATTAGAATCTTTATGGATATTTGAATAGTACTCTATAAGTAATATTACTTTATATAACATGGATGATCAATCTATCACTTGTGATGTCACCTTTTAGTATTCAGATATTTTTTTGTACTTTTATTTGTGCAAAGAAAAGATACTGAGATAGGAGAAATTTTTGGCACAACTTTTCTTCTAAAAATAGCAGAATACATGATCTCAAGATCATTACTAGAGACTTTAATTCCATCTTTGGGCCTTGTGGAAAGATGGGACCTGTTCATTATAATATCTCTAGAAATAAGTTTAGATATTTTATTAAAGATAGAAATATTATGGAGATAAACCTAGTAGGGGCCAAATATATATATTATAGAAGAAATACCAATAGAGTTATGGATAATAAACTTGATCGATCATTCACAAACAGTAAATCCATTAATGAATGAGATACTATCTCAAGTGTCAACCTTACTAGATAGAATTCATACCATCAACCAATTTTAGTAAGTATCAATACTAAAATATCTAGACCTAACCCCCCTTTAGATTAAACAATGCATGGACCTCAGTTATTGAGTATCAAAACATAGTCAAAAAAACTTGGAACTCAATGAGGTTTATCAATTAATCTTTCACATATATCATGAAATTAATATTTTGAAATAAAAAACATAAGGGATGGTGGAATAAAAAAACCAACAAAATTGATAATGAAATCCCTTCTCTAGAAAAAAATCTTAATCAAATGCAAACGATCTCCACTAACATGGATTTTACTACACATACTTAATATGAAATTCATCTATGATCCAAACATAACTGTCTTCTCACTTTAAAAGATAACCTTCAAAAACATACTTCCAAGATAAAGAGGAATAAATAAGGTGAAAAGAACACTATATTATACAACTCTCTTCAATAACCCGAAAAACCTGTAGGCCCCTCACCTCTCATAAAGATAAGAATTATATTATTGATAATGAAGAGAGTCTTTATCACCATATTGTCTCTTATTTTACCGATATCTTTAATGGTCCTGGACTTAACAAATTTTTATTTTCTGATTTCATTCCTTACATGGTTGGTAACAATGATAACTTTTACCATAATTTTATCCCCTTTTAACATGAAATAAATGATTCTATATTTATCTTTAATCCTGATAGTTCTTCTAGGCCTAAAGGTTTTACTAACTCATTTTTTCAACCTTATTGAAATACGATTCAAATGGATTTCTATAATTTAGTCAAATATTTCATCATTAATGGATCTTCCCCAATGTAATTGATTCTAAATTCCAAACTCTGATTCCCGAAGTGGAAAATGCTACTGAAATTCACCTCTTTCTACCCATTTTACTTATAAAAACTCAATATAAAATTATCTCCAAACTGTTTGCTAAAAAATTTCACATATTGGTAATAAATTTGTCCCTTGAAATCAGTTTGGATTCCTCAAAGGACGAACCATTGAAGATTACATATACCTTTATTTTGAAAGTAACAATATCTTAAATAAATATAGTATAGAAGGCATCATAGATATTATACTAGATATTATGAATTCTTTCGACACTATCAATTGGATTTTCATTTAAAAAGTTCTCAACAACTTCCGTTTCAATGAAAATTTCATAAAAAAAATTAAAACTCTTTTTGAATCCACCCACATATCTATTCTGATTAATGTCACTCTTAAAGGATGATTCAATTGAACTAAAGGTTCCAGATAAAGTGAACCTCTCTCTTCCATCCTTTTCTCTATTGCAAAAGACTATCTTAATAGACTCCTCACTCAGATGGATAATCATGGAAAAATAAAACCCATTATTGCCTCTAGAAGCCTAAATGTTCCCTCTCACATATTTTATGTTTGTGACAACATTATTTTTATTTAAGTTGATAGAAGTAATATTCATAACCTTAAAGCTTCACTCTCTCCTTATTAATGTTTCTCTGGCGAATCCATTCACTATAATAAATATTTTATTTTCTTAGGAAAAATATTCCCTATGGATAGAAAAATTAGAAATATGAATGAACTTGTTATTAAAGAGAGATCCTTACACTTTATGTACCTTGGAGTTCCCATATTTTTGGGAACACCTAAGAGTACCTACTTCTCCAACATCACTGATCAAATAACAAATGATCTCTCTGCTTGGAAAGGAGAATCCCTATCTATGGCTGAAAGAATTTGTCTAGTTAAATATAATATTATTTATAAAAGGTATAATATATGATGGTTTATAAATGGATCAATGGTTTTATTAAAAATATTAATTACAATATAAGATACTATTGGTAGAGTGGTATCACTCTAAAAAGAAATATTGTTAGAGTTCCCAAGATGAATTGATGTAAGCCTCAAGCTAATGGTGGTCTGGGTATTAAAAATCTTAATCTATTTAATGATTCCATATAGGATAGACTCATATGGAACCTTATAAACCACAATTGCATGGCCTTTAATTTTATTAGATGTACATTTATGAATAGGATGAAATAAGGAAACATTAATCACATGAAATCCACTATCTAACCTTCTATTAAGAACTATTTTGTTAAAATTTTGTCTCACTCTAGATGGATAGTTAATATACAATCATCTATGATGTTTTGGGTGGATAAATAGAACGGTTTTCCCTTAATTGACATGGATGATCATATACTTTTACTAGATGAAACTAGTATCTCTGTATATTATTATTTTCATACTCTAGATTTGACTTTAGACAATGATATTGGAATCATTATTAACAATTATCTTTTTGTGAATTATAATGATTTCTTTGTTTTGGAACCAGAAAAAAAATGGAATCTTGGACTCCAAACTCTTCTAAAATTATAATTTTATATATTCCAATCAGGGTTTTATTCATTAATTAACTTTAATAAGCCTTTGATTAGACCCTCCAGATTCACCCTTGTCTAGAGAATATCCCACAATCATATTCCCACTGATTGTTGTCTTTAATTATTTGGTATAAAACTCTTGTCCAAATTTCATATCTACAACCTACATATAGAAGATTCGAACCACATATTTTTATCTTGTGTTGCTGCCTTTACTCTTTGGAAATAAATATTTGACATTTTTTACCTCATATGGACATGTTTGGACTTGATTAAACTATATCTTCAATAATGCACTGTAGTTTATGTTTCTCAAAAAAATTAGAATCTCTTTATCACTACTATTACTTAATTAATGCATGTAATATGGTATGATAGAAATTTGATTGTTCATAATAATAATAATTTTTATTTTTATTCTTCAAAGGTGGAGATTTTTATTGCAAACATGGAAGATGGTGTGATCCAAATTGGGAACTGACAGAACTATGTCAAATATGTTATGATTCTTCACTGCCTTGGAATTCAAAGAAGATATAGTAAAATAAAGGTTTTTATAGAAGTTTTCTAGATATATCCCCTCCCTATGTGGATCAATATTAATGTGTACAATTCCTTAAAGGGAAAATGGGGCCCTTCAGGCTGTAGAGTGGTGTGTAGAGACCACAATGGATAGGTCCTTGGAAGCTATCATAGTACTTGTGGATATTCCTACTCTTTAGAAACTAAGATATAAAGCATTATTATAGAAATTGAGTTTATCAAACACCATGGTTGGAACAACACATGGATAGAAGGTAACTGCACAACCATCATATAAGACCTCTGGAATGGTTTCATGCACCCTAATTGGACTCTCACTACCAAATAGATGGGCTATGTCCAACACCCCACAGTTTAAAATAATATAATCATTCATGCTTATCACAAATAAAACATGGCAGAAGATGGTCTTGCTGATAAAGGAGTTAACAAGGGAGACATGTGGTTGGATAACCTTCCAACATACCTTACTTATTTTTAGAAAAAATATTGAAAAAATTCCCACATTTCAACTTTTTTAAATTTTCAATTTCTTTAAAACAATTTGTTCTTTGGTCTTTGGACCAAAATAAACCATATAAAAATATCAAGGGCATAAATAAAATATGATACACACCTAGAAAATATTATAAAATTCTATTCATATATGACTGGGAATATTTATCTTTTTTCATTATTTCAAATAATTTTCCCCATCCGATCTTAACATCCACAATAAAATATTTCTCTTGAAAGGGATTATAAAATGTATCCCATTCCATGGGATTTAACTCATTTATCTTTGTGGTATTCATAAGCAAAGAATTCCATTGATCACCTTCACCTTCAAAATGATAAATAGAAAGCGTTACCTTTTGAAATGATGTATATCCCATGACTTCAAATATTCTTTCCCAAGCATTTATCCATCGTTCAGTTACCATTGCATATGAAGTTCCACCAAAAGCTAGAGGGTTTTGTTTCATGAACTGATCAACTATCAACATGTTTCTAAATTTTAAATCTTATGTTTCTCTAACATGGATGAAACCACCATTTATTTCTTTTGTAAAATGTTCCATCACTATAATAAAATATTCGGTCTTGATTGCAACCATTCCATGATACATATTTTTAAATATATTTTACACTTCAAACATTTATGCTCCATCATCCATATTCCCACTATGGAAAACCATTATGAAAATATATATACTAGAGGAAGAAACATGGTACTATTAAAATTAAATATAATTTCAACTTTACCATAGAATATAATGTTACAGGTATATTACTTTAACATTATTCTGAACTCCAAATTTATCTACAACTTTCCTATGATACCAACTATAAGGACCTATCCTTAACCATTGCATAATCTAGTGAATTTAGACTCGAATTCACTATCTTTCATTCACAAGGATCTTTATAGTTAATTTTTTTAGATAATTGGGTCATAACTCTTACATAACCATCCCATATATTAAAAATTATAAACTTATAAGTAGTATTCAATTTTCCATAATATAAAACTTAAGAAAAACATGTTTTTTTTTCAGGAACAATCTTCACAACTCTTAAATTTACTTCTTCTTTCTTCTTAACCACCCTTTAACCCTATGAAAAACATTTAAGAACATTGTATGGGAACAAAAATATCTGTCAGGTAATAAAATAATGAAATAGATTAGTCTAGTAAAAAACAATAAAACCCATAAATATTTACCCTTATCACAATATTAATTGAGTATGTGAAATATATGAAGTCCACATGAAAAGAACAAATTTTTTTATAAAAAAACCCATTAAAACAAATATAAAGAAAATAGAAGATCTTTTTGAAAAAATATATGAACATATTCATAACCCGTTCCACTATTTTTTCATAAATAATAAGGGATTAGTTAAATCCATAGGACAAACTACCCTGATTGACTCCCTCCTTGATTTTGAGGACATGTAACATTACCCAATACATTAGAGATCTATAATGGTGATCACCCATCATATAGAATATATCAGGCTCACGTATTCTTAATATATAATTATAAAGTACCATATCAAGAACAAAACATTTTAGTAATTAACATTTTCATCATAAAACACTTGAAATACTATTTCAACCTGTATATAAAACACTTTTGGCTATCAAAATACCTTTTTTTAATAAATCATTTTCCAAACTAGAATAATAATAAAAAAGTTAAATAGTTGTTTTATTTGAATTAATAATGAAAAATTTTAGAGTCATACCAATACAAAATAATGTTTACAATGTTATGAAAAACTATTGAAGCCATTTAAGATAAAATTAAACATTCCTTTTTTTCAAAACATTCCATAAAAAGATTCCCTGTTGAAAATATTTGAAAGAAAGTAAAAAGTAACATAAAATTTAATTTATAATTCTTTTATATATATATATAAACATCAATTTTTTTTAATAATATGGACATTGAAGAAAAATAATTTGAAAATAGATCTTCAAAATATTTAGAATGTGGTTTTATGTTAAAGTGTCCCTTAGCTAGAGTACGACTCATCATGTATGTTATTTATCTTAAAGAATAATAAAATTATGTTAATTATGTACATTAATAATTACCTTTTTCAAGTAATGATTTTCTATTATTTTATTTGTTATTATTTTATAATATATTACATAATCATTTAAGTTCATGTTGGATGTTTTGACAATATTTGACTCATGTGTTCATAATGATTTCAATAGGTTAAATATGGTCAATGAGGTCATTATTCCATCATATCAAAAATAAAAATCATGAAATAATAATAATTTTTACATATCAATTATATTTTTAGAACCAACCATGAATGATGGTTATGAAAAATGAACTACGTTACAAGTATGGAGATAGTAGGTTGTACACACACATGAGTAGTATTTCCATTTTCAATTATTTGATGGAAATAAGGTAGGTATTATTTTAAATTTATAATATTATAATTATATCATAAATAATTTTTTATATTTACTATTATATATACCATCCATGTGATGTGGTGCTGAAAAATGAATCAGATCACTTTTTGGAGGTATCAATTCACATAAACCCAGAAATTATGTAATACTTTTTTGATGATTGGGAAAGTAAGAAAAAAATGATATATTATTTTTATAGAATGATAAATATTTCATTTATATAAAATATTTATAATAAATCCATATTTATAACCATTCATGAGATGTCGTGAAGAAAAATGAAACACAATGATCTGTGGAGGTGGTTGTCCACACCCATGCATGAATGATGTTTTCATTCCTCATTAGATCAAATAAGAGATGGATATTGATTATGATATTAGCATAATAAAATATCATTATATGAAATATAATGATGTCATTATATCTTTATGGATGAAAAATATTTTAAGGAGGTAGAAGATGAAATAAATAAAAAATGTGTGGTTAAAAACTATACTTCTTCTTTGGACCACCTCTTTAGGTTTACACCAAAGCCTTACTAGGATAGTTTTATAAAAAAATCAAGGACTCTAGGATGAAGGAGAGATATTTTGGACATATAATTGGGTATGTATTGACCAAAATAGAGTGCTCAAATGGTGCATGTATAAGGGGATAGGAGGTTCTATTTTATAAGTGAGGTAGGGGTATTCTTGGAATCTCAAAAAGTATTAAATTGATATAAATTAATTATCATGGATAAATCACTAAAAATTGATATAATTAGAAGAAAATATGAATATGATATTACAAAATATCATCTAATAATATTTTACATGTTTATTTGAGGATTTTATCCTTATCTCTTAGTTTAAACCCCTATTAACCTTTTTTGACACTTACTATAATGTCAGTGTTTTTACAATAATAGAGTCAAGAAAGTTACTATAAATGGAAAAGTAACCCATAAATAGACAATGGTTTATATTATAAACCATATCCAATTCAATTTTTTGAAGATAATTTTCTTATCAATTTTAAATCATTCAATAAATTATTGTTTATTATAAAATATCATTCATGTCATTTTTGGAACTATTCATTTAATTTGAATTTGAATCAACATGAATTAAAATAAATTAAAATATAATAAATTTACTAAATCCTATTGTGGTATATTTATATATAAAATTCATATAAAACAATTATTCATTAAAATTAAATTTATTTTCATATTTTTAAAATAATTTATTTATTGTTTTCAATCAATTGAATAAATACCATGTTGACATTGAATAAATATTTAAGCTAATTATTTCATCCCAAAAAATTATAAATAAACTAACATGATAAAAAATCATTTATATTTAAAAAACCATTTATAAGTGAACTCTTGTCAATTTTATGCCTATTAAAAATATTATTGACATTTAAAACAACAGAGTTCCGTTTTTTGACTTTATATTTACTTAAAATAATATAGATGTTATAATAAAATGAAAGTAGAAATAAATTAAAATATTTTATAATCTTGAATGTTCAAGGTCTAAAAAAACATACACAATAAAATAAATAAAGTTGTTAGGGTGAGTTTTCTGCCTTACTAGATTATTTTTAACATTAAATATTTGATTTACCCTTACCAAGGTGACAAATATTTACTATAGTTATTATTCATAAAGAAAAAATAAAAGAAAATTATTTAATAAATATGGAAATTCTGATTAAAATTATTTAATCAATATTTAAATATTTAATATTCACAAGATAGAGATTATAATTTAAAATTAAGCACACAAAACATTACAAAAAATGAATTTTTATAGAAAAATTATTTTTTAAGCATAAAATTTTTTTTATACCAATTTGAAGTATTAAATTAATTCCAAATACCAAAATTGGATTATATTTAATCATCATTAACAACTAAATTTTTAAAAATAATCCAAAATAGATGTTTTATTTTTTAATACTTGAAAAGAAAATACAATTTCTAATAAAAATCAGTATTTTTTTACAATTCATTGAAAAATCAATTTTTCAAAACAATACCTTAAATTATCCTTATTATATTTTTAATATGATGATATAAAAAATGAATATAATTATATCAAATTAAAATTAAAAAATTTGGAAGTTATTATTTTAAATAAAACCATATAATTCCTAAAATCCTAATTTGGTTAGTAATAAACTTTTTTCCTTTTAATTAAACAATAAGCTATTAATTTTTATAGTGAATATATATTTATAAAATATAGTTAATAAATATATTAAAAATATTTATCTTAACATTACCATTGTTGTTATATTCTTTCTCTTTTTGGAAATTACATCTACATAATCTAATTCCTTACTTAAACTAATAGAGATGTCTTTCCCGCATAGGTTTCTCAGATTCCCATATTACTTTTTCTACCAAATGGATTTTCCAAAAAACCATAACCATATGAATTAATTTATTCCACAAAAACGTCTCTTTGTATTCAATAATCTATACTCATTTTTTCTCATAAGAAATACTATCTTCCAATTGAACTACTTCAAGGCTCAAAACATGAGATGAATTTGGCACAAATACTCTTAATATCAAAACAAAAAATATGTTATGTACCTAAGATAAAATCAGAGGAAAGGACACTTAGTAATAAATTAATCCATCTGTCTCTTGGATTTCATATATTCCAATTAACTAGGGACTTATCTTCCCCTTTTTAATAGAACACATAACATTTTCCCATGGAGATAATTTAAAAAAATATGATCACCTACCTTGAAAGAAAGATCTTTCCTACTATTCTCTAAAAAACTTTTGTTCCTACTTCATGATATCCTCTTATATTGGTGAATAATATTCACCATCTCAGCCACTTATTCTAATAAATATAGTCCCATAATTTGTTTTCTATTACTTCATCCAAAAAAATCTAGAGTTTGATATATGTTTCCATATAATGCCTTAAAATGTTCTATATGTATACTGGAATGAAAAATATTATTATAAGAAAACTGAACCGATTAAATATTTCAATCCCAACTCCCCTAGTAATTAATTGAACAAGTATAAATAATTTTATCCAGGTTTTAAGACATTCTCTCATAATTACCATCAGATGGAGCCTGGAAACATGTAATGAAATTTAATTTATTATCCAATGACTCCAGAAGTCCTTTATAAAAATTTGAACTGAACCTGGAATCATGGTCAGATACGATGGAGATATAAACTCCATGTAACCTAACTATATCCTTTAGATATAGTTTAGAAACATACTTTAAATAAATAATATCTCGTTTAGGGAATAAATTTATAGATTTATATTATCATTAGATAATATACCAAATCATATTATCACCTCGAGTTGTATTTGGAAATCCCATGATGAAATCCTTGGTTATATTTTTCTATTTCCGCTATATCACTAGAAAATGTTGAATCATTACCCTTTGTAAGTACCTTTCTACTTAACCTTTTGAAATGTAAAACATTTCATGGTAAAATCAACAATATATATCTTCATTCAATCCCAATAGTAATACTATTAAAGGTATCTATACATTTTAGTGCTATGTGAATGAATAGAAAACGAGGAATTATAAACTTCACTCAATAATTCATTCTTAAATTTGGAATCACAAGGTACACATTATCTTTTTCTAGATATTATAATAGTTTATTTGTTAAAATTTAACTCTAGAAACTTAACCTTATTTATTGATTCTATATTTTCTTGTAAAATTTGATCTTCATTCTAAGTTTCATTAATTATTTGTGCTAGAGATGATTGTAATGACACTTAAAAAAGTAGAGTAAGTGTCTGGATGCAAAATTTCCAAGTTAAAATTCATCAAATCATTAACCAATAGTTCATGTTCAAATATAACTTGGTTAATATTGCATTATTTTTCCAACTCAAAGCATCAAATACTTCATTTTATTTTCTAGAATGGTAATGTATTTTATAGTCATAATCCTTTATTTATCCAAACCAACTTCTATGACTCATGTTTTACTATATCTCAGATAATATATACTTAAAAATTTAATAATTAGTATATATTTCACACTTTACTTAATATAACTGATGCAACTAAATTTTTATATAAAAAACCACAAAAAATAATTATAGAACGTTTGTTGGATAATTTATCTTATTAGGGTCTAGTTGATGAAAATTATAAAAAATTTCCCTATCATTTTGCATCAGGACACAACCAGGTCTATTTAATGATGCACAAATGTAGATGGAAAATTCAATATTTGTAGAGGTAAAGTCCAAAACCAGAGCTTTAATTAATCATCTCTTTAGATCCTAAAAACAATCACTAAAATCATTTTTCCAGTTTAATTTTAACTCATTTTCTTGTTAACTTTGTTAGTGGGATAGATAATCAAGAAATTTTTTCATAAAAATAACTATAATAACCCACCAATCCAAGAAAACTACAAATATATATGTAATTTTTCATTCTTTTTCATAATTAAACAAAATTATTTTTTATAAGGTGAATAGTTATTCCATATTTAGAGACATTCTGTCTAAGGAAATAAATTTGTTAAAACCAAAATTTACACTTAGTGAATTTTCCTTGAAGTTTATTTTCATTAATGGATTGAAAATAAATCCTCTGTTGGATTTCATAATCCTCATGAATTCTAGAATATACAAATATATCATCAATAAAAAACAAAAAACATATCAAAATAGTCATGGAAAACATTATTCATAATATACATGAATACAACTGGTGTATTAGAAAACCAAATGAGAGTGACTACAAAATCATATTTGTTATGTGTAGTATAAAATATTGTCTTTTGGATATCTTCGTCATTCACATTCAATTGATGGTACCCTGACCTGAGATCCATATTTAATAAATATTACACTCTTTAGATCAAATCATAAAAATCATCGACATGAGGAAAATGATACTTATTCTTAAAAGTGATGTTATACAAGGCTATATAATTAATAAAAAGTCTCATTGAAACCTCATTATTTTTAAAAAATAAATTTGGACCACCCTATGGTGAAGTTATTCAATGAATGAAACCATTATCTTGAAACAATTTCGACTACTTCTGGAATTCCAAAGGTTCTAATTGATCAATTTGATAATGGTTTTTTGAAATATAATTAGAATCAACAATAAATATTTCATAAAATCAAACTCCCCATCAAGAATAACACCACAATATTCATTTGACAATACATCCATAAATTATTTCACTACTCTCAATTTACTAATATGAATAATTACTTTCTTTTCAACAATAATATATAATAAATTTCACTAATATCTCTAATAAATATCTCAGATTCGTGGAATATTATAAAAGGTATAAAATCATTGAATAAAAATTTCTTGGTTCAGTAATATTTCTTATAATTATTAAATAAAATACAATACATACCCAAAATAATATCAAACTTTATGGTGGGAAGTTCAATAAGATTTACTAGAAAGACCATCCCACTGATAAAAATAGGAAGATTCCTTTAAATCCCAATTTCATTAATATTTTACATCTAGAGGTTTTACAAAAAGTTTTATCTTATTTCCATGAGGTGATATTCCCATTATATTGAAATATTTTAAAAAAGAATGAATTAAAATATTTAAAGTCAAATAGGTAATTGACATAATTCTAATAAACAAGTAGCACACAGGTCCCCACTTCCTTAGTTGGTCTATCATCAACCGTAATAGCAAATAATGAATTTTACAAAACATTTTTATTTTGTTCTTTTTCATTTCCATCCTTGGTAAGTAAATTTAGCCAAACATTAAAAAAATTACCCAACCAATTGTAAATGAATTTTTTTAACAATATGTTATATATATGTTACCTCATTCTTGGATTGTTTAGGAATATTTTATTTATAGTCATGATACCATGACCAAACTTATCACAATGGTATCACTTTCTAGATACTTTCAAAAATTACATGAAATTTATTTTACTACATTTGGAACATGTGAGGTTATTACATCTAGATTAATTAGTTATATCCCTATCCATATCTTTCCACCTTGAAAATTTCTTACATTTTCCATTTCAAGGAACATAAGTATCAGTAAAATCCATCTCAACTTTATTACCATAATGAAAAACTTTCTCATAACTTTTAAATTATCATACATCCAAAGATCTTCATAAACTTAGTTTTATTCATAAGTAAAATATATTAATTTTAATATCATGGTCCTGAATAAAATTTGGTTTTTACATAGACAATAGTTTATAATTTTCTTCATACACCACTACTGAATATTTATCCTTTTTATTCATTTACAAGAATTTTTTCTCCATCCTGATCCGAACAACCTTAGGAAAATATGTTTTCTATAAAAAAAATTTTATATGTAAACCATTCTCTAGAATAAATCTTATCTATATCTCTTATATTATTAACCAAAGGAAACCATCGATCAATTTCAACTTTATGTTGATAAATGGCAAGAGTTACCTTCTAAAAGTCTCTAAATCCCATGGATTCAAATATCATTTCCTGAGAATTATCTCGTCTTTCTACTACTACTAGATCTAATGTGACACAAAAATATAGAGAGTTCTATTTCATGTAATGATAAATTATTAACATGTTACTATGTAGTAAATCTAATTGTTCTCTCACATGGATACCACCACTATTTATAGCCCATTTGAACTGGCCCATCACTACAACAAACTTCATAGTTCCAATTCCAACCTTTCTTGGATTATAATTTGGAAGGATATTTTCCTTATAATACCTTCTTACTTTAGCTTATAAATTTCATTTATGGAAGAAAATTATGACCATACATATATTAGACAAAGAAACATGATACTCTTAAAATTTTATATCATTTAAAATTAAACATAATGTATAATATTTCAAGGATATTATATTAACAATATAATAAAATCTAAATTTAACAAAAATTTTACAATAATAAAAAATATAAGGACCTAACCTTACACATTACATAACCTTGTACCTTTAGAGCATAAAATTCAGATTCTGGTATTTCCAAGGATCATTAGGGTTTATATTTTTGGATAATTATATCATAAATCTTACATAACAAAAACATATATCACAAAGTGTACACTTCTACCTAGTATCTCTTTTCCCTACAAAATAAAACATTAAAAATAAAACATATTTTATTATGATGAAAAATTTTCATGACTTTTAACATGGATTCTTATTTGTTCTTACCCTTCCTTAAATAATGTAAAATAAATTTAAAAATGTGGAATGAGTAAAAAATTATTTTTAAGGGACATAAAAAAAATTAGTTATAATAGTGAAAAACATGAAAACCCATAAAATGTTTACCTTTTTCAAGATATTCTTTTAGTGTATGAAATAAATCATATCAGCATAAAAATATACAATTTTTTCTCAAAGAAAACTGTTAAAACCCATGTAAATAAAATATAAAACATTATTGGATATATATAGAATGATATTCATAATTTGTGTTAAACGTGCATCCAAAATAATTGTATCCTAGTTAAATCCCTAGGAGAAACCACCCTAGTTATTTTCATCTTTCTTACCTTTGTAGAAAAAGAATATTACCTAATACATTATAGAGATATGATGGGGATTACCCATCATATATTTTTTATTAGTATCAATAGTTCATCATATACAATTTCAAGTACCATCTCATTATTAAAACATTTTCTTCCTCAAATATTCATCATAAAACCCTAGAAATATTATTTGAACTTGTTTGCAAAGTATTTTTTAAAATAAAATTACCATTTAAATTTTAAAACCCATTTAAATAAATCCCTAGAACAAAAGGAAAAAGTGGGGTTTTTTTGAAATATAAAGTAATTATTGTAATGGAATCCAAACATAAAAAAATATTTATGGTGGTGTCACAAATTATTAATACCATTTACATTAAAATAAAATATTCATTTTTCCATTTAGTCAAAACATTTTGTAAAGAGATTCCCTTTTGAAATTTTTTTAGTCGAAGTAAAAATTGACATAATATATCCTTTATAGCTCATTTATATCAATGTAAAACAATAAATAAAATAATTTTATGAATATGGATTTGGAATAAAAATATTTATAAAATAAATCTTTAAAACACTAAAAGTGATATTTTAAGTTACGATGTCCCTTACCTCAAGTCCGAATCATTATATACATACTTAATATTCCACAATAATAAACTCATGTTAATTATTTAATTTATAAATAACCATTTTCAGGTTTATTGTTTCTTCTATTTTATTTATTACCATGTTATATTTAATTACTTATTCAATTAATTTCACATTGGATGTTTTGAAGATATTCAGTTCATATATCCTAAATGACATCGGTAGGCTGAATACGATTATTGAGGTCATTATTACATCATATATAGAATAATAATCATGAAACGATTATAATTTTTACTAATCAATTATAGTTTTAAAAACAACCATGAAATATGGTGAGGAAAAACGAACCACGTTGCAATCTTGTAGATGGTAGATCATACATATGCATTAGTAATGTTTCCATTTATCATTAATCATGATAGAAATAAGATATGTATTAATTTTTCATTATAGAATGATATTTTTATCAAAAATACAATATTATTTATTTAAATATACACATATATACCATCCATGTAATATGGTGATAAAAAATTAATCACATTGCTTTGTGGATGTGGTAATCCACACGTACACATGGATGTCATTATCATTTTTCACTGAATGGAAAGGTAAAATTATATATGATATATTACTTTTAGATAATGAAAAATATGTCATTAATATAATATATATACCATAAATCAATCATTATAACTATCTGTGATTAGAAATGATGGAAAACAAAACACTTCTTTCAGTGGATTTGGTAGTCCAGAGGTATGCACAAATGATATTTACATTCCCCATTGGATAGGTGATAAGATGTATAATGATTATGATATTAAAATAATAAAATTCATATATATATAATATACTTATTTCATTATTTTAGCATGTTTTAATAATAATTTAAGGTGTTAGGATAATACAGAAATTTGAAAATTCTTAGTAACGAACTATACCTCTTATTTAGATAACCCATTTAGGTTTACACCGACTTCCTTCCTAGGGTGGTTTTCTAATCAAACCTTTCTCTCTAGAATGTGGTAAGTGATATTTTCGAGAGAATTGGGTAGGGATTGGTTGAACTAGAGTGTAAAAAATGTGTGATGAAAAGAGGAGATCATGTGTCATTTTATAAGTGAGGTGGGGGGTATTCTTGCAATTTATAAAAGTATTAAATTAATATAAATTAATTCACATGAAAAATTGGATCAAAATTATTATAGTTCTAAAATAAGAAGAGGATGGGTCTGCAAATATACTATAAAAGGAAAATTGACCCATAAATAGACCATGGTTGATGTTAAAAACAATAACCCATTCACTTGGGTGAAGAAAATATTTTGGCGAATTTTAAATCATTTAATAAAATATTTTTTATTATTGAATATCATTAATTTCATTTTTGGAACTATTCATTTAATTTGACTATTAAAAAAATATTTTAGAAAATGAATTTGAATATCATCCTTTGAAACATCCATAATATGTATTATTTATCTAAAAGTTCCATGGAACATAACCATTCATTAAAATTAAATTAATTTTAATAATTGTAATATCACTTATATTATTTTTCTATTAATTTAGTAAATACCATTTAAGCATTATATAAGTATTTAAGGTAATTATTTCATCACTAAAAATTAGAAATAAATCACCATGAAAAACAATTATATTTAAAATGAACATTTATGAAAGAACATAAGTTTTTTTATTCCGATCACAAAATATTATAGATATTAAAAATAAAAGAGTGACATTTTTGACATCATATTTACTTAAAATAATATAAATTCCATATTCAATGTGAAGTTTCAATAAATTGAAACATTATAGAATATTGGTTGTTAAAATTTTAAGAAAAAATAAAAAATAAATACAAGTTTTTGGGATAATTTTTGGCCATATCACATTATTTTTAACCTTAATTTTCTAATTTACCCTTACCAAGGTGTAAAATATTCACTGAAATTATAGTTCATGGTGAAAAAAATATAATGACTTATTTAATAAATATTTATCTCTTGATTCTAAATACTGAAAAAAAATTCCAATATTCCATTCACATAAGTGTCATAATTTAATTTAAAACTAAACACACAAAATGTGACGAAGTGCCATTTTTTTCTTCAGAAAATCCCATTTTAAGTATAATTTTTATACAAATTTCAAGTGCATGATTCAATAAAATTACATAATTTTATTATTTTTTATCCAAATTGAATAAATAATTTTTAAATCCAATCTAAAATATAATTTTACTTTGTAAATACATGAAAAAATAGAGTTTCCAATAAAAATCTATATTTTTCACTATTTATTGAGAAAACAATATTTTTTAGAAAAATACCAAAATTCCACCCAAATATATTTTTGATACGATGATATCAAAAATTAAGTTAATTAAAACAAATTAAAATTATATAATTTGAAAATAAATATTTAAAATAAAACCATATAATGACAGAAAACCCAATTTGGTTAGAAATAGAGTCTTTCCTTTTTGACTGAAAATTTGCTTAATATTTTTTCTAATGATTATAACTCTATAAAATACAATTAATAAATATATGAAACTTTATTATTAATATTACCTCGTTTGTTAAACATTCCCCCTGAGTGGATATGGTTGGCATGGTCATTGTGACATCTTCAGAGACACCACAACATTTGTCTAAGTAGGTAGTGTGGTTGTTATTAATTTTCTACAATCTATTTATTTATTTCAGCTACACATGTCACATGCACATGAACTACATATACTTGTTTTATATAGAACTATATTGGTGGTACCCTACTGAGTTATGTCCTCAGAGTTCCATCTCTAAAGCCCATTGTTAGTCAGCAACATTCGGCATATGAGGAGGCATGCCTGAGGTCATGAGGGATACTGGGATGGGGAACTAGTAGAGTGGTATCCCAATCAGGGTAATATAAAATGGAATGTGGTCTATTTTTATTATCTTAAAACTTCATGATTTTATAGACCAAAGGGTTAGTAATATCTTTGATCCCATGATGAATATCAGAATGGTGTGTTGAGAAAAATTATCCTTGTAATAATTTCAGGTTACCAGGATTAGGATTGGTGTTCTTGATGTTCTATGTTACGATTGTATATGAATTTCACCTTGAGTGGTTCACATGGAAATTTTAGGTTTTTTATTTTTCATATATTTTGGATCTTGGACCATTATAAAGTATCCATGAATTGATTTTTAATCTTGTTCTATTAAGGCAAGATACATCTCATGCATAATATCAATAATGTAGGATTTACGTGACATGTATGCCTGCTAGTGTGCGATTTCACTGATGGCTAAGGATCAATGTTTAAAGTATCAACATATGATCCTATGGAGTTATCCCATATAATTAATTAGTGTCATTCTACTATTCTAGGATTTAATTTTATTCATATTACCATTTGATGGTAGATCATAATAATCTACGATGAGATGCTGGATGATGAGGATGATGAAATCATTTGTAAAGAAGGTTCAATGACCCTAGTAGGTTGGTAAGGAACATGGTTCCTCAGAGGGAAACCCATGGAGGGTTTCTATTATACGGCTTTCAGTTATTTAAAGTGTATATAACAACCTATATGGATTTTACCATATATCGTAGAATGAAACTCCACTTGACCATACTCTTTATTGGTGGTTCATTTGGCACATATCGTCCGAGCTGATGTAATTGTATATAAATTCATTTACTGATGAGATTATAATTCTAAAGGGGTAAATAATGTATATGGATGCTCAGTGACAATCAATTCCATAGTATGATGATGAATCAAAATGAGGTACCTGGCCTACGTATACTTGGGACCCTATAGTGTTATATTGCATTTTGACATCATGTTTTTAGATGAGACCTTAAGATATTTACTATGAGTTATATCATTATAATATGTGGTTTTGGGATTGGATAGAAGAACTATATACCACATGGATATGAATTAGTGTAATATTGATTCTGTTATTAGTGTTATGTGTGGGTGAAATCTGTGAGAGGGGTTCACAGGGGTTGATATTGCCCTAAAAATGGAATTCCAGGGGTAGATGCGTTGGGTTTGACACCGATGCATGGGATGTGACATCGACTATATTGAAAAAGAATGATTATACCTTGAGGATTTATATGAATGAAACCTTATAGGATTATTCATTTGGTTTAAGGATTTCTTTAATGGGTAAGACCATTTAGGTACCTAAACCTATTGACTTTGGATGTGTTTAGCAGTATATTGAGAGCATGGGTTGGAACTCATGACATGGAATGGCATCGGGTGGAGACTAAGTGTGTGGTTGGATGGGGCATATATTAAATGTTGTTTTTATGGATGAGAGTTTCTAGAATGTTATAGGATTAATAAAATGACATGTCATAGAGCATGGTCAGTGATTATGGTGTGTTATCATAGTTACATGTTAGGAAACACATGAGAGTATGAGTTGGGTGATGTGATCTAGTGGTATGGGGGTGTACACTAACTATGATTTATAAAAAAGAATGGTACATGTCAATTTCAAATGGTACCTATATAAATTTAAATTTGGTGAAAAGTTGGGTGGGATATGAGTATTGATGGAGTTGACTAAACACTGACGAGCTTAGTTTCCTAAGACTTTGATAAAATTGGAGATATTCCTTCATGGTGGAGGAGATATTATAATATTATAGGGTGTGATTAAATGGACAATCCAAATGGAATCCCTTCTAGGTATAGACTAAATGAAATGCGTGTGGATTGGGGGGATTGATTCACATTTTATAATGGAACCCATTAAGGTTATTCTTGAAGAGTAGTATGAGAGAAGTCATATGGTGGGGAGCCCACCATTGGATGTTGAGGGTGAATCCCTATTTTAATATAAATTTAATGGGGTTCTGGGGTGAAAATTATTGTGATATAGAAATATGTGGCATTTGATCTTTCATAATTAACACTTGGGTATGAGTGAGTTTTTCCACATCTAGTCATTGTGTTTGGGAATGGATCAGACGTGGACCATGATGTTCAAATTTAGATCAAGTGAAGTAATGAAAAGGACACACATATGTTTGGGTGAAGTATTTTAGTTACTGGTTTGTTAACCTCATTGTAAAAGAGTAATTGGAATGATAATACTAGTCATTGGATGGTTGATGTCACTATTGGGAATTGGTGAGTAATAAATACCATATTTGATGTTTGAATGGCACTTTAGATGATTCAATGCATCTGAATTGGGATCAAGAAAGTTTCAGTAGGATATGATGGTGATTCTAGAGGTGAACCCAAGTTCTTAATGGGGTTTAGGGGTTGAAACCAATTATTCACATGGTTGAGGGTGTGAAGTTGTGATTTGTGACATTTTTTGGGGGGTGAAAACCTGTTTAATCACTTTTTTCTTGAGGTAATCACATGAAAAAATGTATCAAAGTGTTTTTTCTGAGATGGAAATTATTGGGAATCATATAAAGATAGTTTGTTGGTTTAGGGAATGAGTGAGACCCTTTTTATGAGCATCGTTAGTGGGAAAACTAGGATAGAGGTAGGTGTTTCTGTTAAGGAAGAGTCGATGGGTGTGATAGATTGTTTTAAGTATAGTTGGAATTAAGAGGTTTTACAAGAGTTTTTATGTAGTTTTTACATGGTGAGAGGGAAACCATGTCTAGAAAATTGTGTGAGTCACTATCAGTGGTCCATTTGACTAATAAAAGATGTGTTTTAGTTGGTCGTTATAATGGTGGGTAGCATCATGGATCCGAATTGACTGTTATGGGATGAAGATTATTTTGGGGAGCACCAAAAACTAGTATATGATTTTTCGGATAACATGAGGGTGTATTGGAATATATGGGTGTAAGATAATGGGGTTTTCTTAATGTATTTATTTTCTTCTGGTTTAACACTTCTTTACTTTATTTTTGGCTTAGACCCTAAGTTGGGACATGGTCCGGTTAGGAAGTTCATGGGAAGGAAGAGGCTAGTGGAATGTATATTGGCTGCATGCCAATTTCTCGCTGTGTAATTGGGATAAACAACATGTATTTAATTGCATGAAAAGTAATGGTTTGTCCTTAACATTTCCATCCATGTGAAAGATTTTTCTAGGTTGGAAAGATCCCATGATTTACACAACATGTAAGGTATTTACACATCATGTCAATACCTGTGTAGTTTTTTAGAAAAAGAGGCACGAGCCTCTATTTTTAGACAAGAGACCTCACCCTCCCTTTTCATGCACCAGAGTACCCAAGAAACCCAAGAGATAGTATTTACTCCAATTTGTAGATCCATAATCTATTTCTTTCACTATTGGTCTCAATAGATTTATTCAAATAATATCTCTATTTTTTTGTCATTATTCATTCTTCTAGATATGAATTGTTCTATTGAGGTGAAATATAATATTCCATAATTTTATGATTCTTCATCTGTTATTCATTTTTTGTCTCAATCTAAGTTGAATTAGGAGTTTATACTAGACATATACTCTATAACTGATCTTTGGTAGGTGATCTACACTTTTCCCATTGCTTTTGGTGATTTATAGACCAAGTTTCCATTGTAACGCCTGCCCGACTTTTTGGCACGATCCCAAAATTAAATTGGTTAATTGAATTATATATAGTCGAACCTGTTAAGGATTCCCTTAGGGTTTGTTGTGAGGCTTTGGTGGTCTCTTCTCAAACCATTGAAACCCAAGGTGTATGAATTATGAATTTAACTAGTTTAAAACATGTTAACCCATCCATGAGGGGAGTTAATTATTTCCTAGATATAGGAATCCATTTAATATGTGAATTTAATTAAATGAGATTTTTAAGAGATGGGTTACATCCTTTCCCATATGATAACATTTTGATGATGAATCGTTCAATGGTTGAATTGTAAATGTTTGGGTTAAATTCATGGGTATACTTATTTCTTGCTCTTGAATTTGAATTCTGATATTTGAGTGGGTATACTCATGAGGTGTGATTTAATGTAAATTGCTAAATGAGTGAGTATACATATGGTATGGAATGATGTATGGTTATTAAATTCCTTGGATGATCATCCTTGGATATTGAATACAGAAGTGGACACTTTGGATAAATTATGCTCCTTGGGACTTGATTCTGTGGGATGCCTCGGGCTCTGCTACCCCTTGGATTTAGCTTTCTTGGAATATTGTTGAACATGTTTAGTTGAAATGATCCTAGGAATCTAACTAATGCCTAACTGGGTTTCCATCGAGATGATCTTGGGACTGAACAAGGATTACTTGGTCTTCAATACATTGGATTCATATCTTAATGGTCTAACACATTGATATAAGACATGACTATGAGTAATCTAATGTGGCTAGTTGAACAGATCAACTATGGATGTTTCTAACACTTCACGTTGTATGAAAAAGATGTGGTTGATACGTCTTTATGGTTGTATTATGAGTCCATTACATTTACTTTCTTTTAGATGTTTCTTCCTTGAAAAAGGATCTTGAAAATCATTTGTAGGGATTCTTGAGAGGCTATTTCATTAATATTTCTTCATTAGTTTATATTCCATGGAAATCATTAGATTTCCTTATTGCTTACCTACATTACTTGCTCACTTCTTAAATTTTTATATTGTACTTCTAGGATTTTATAGATATTTGGGTCGTCACCTACTGGGACTGTATCTCACTAACTGTTTAGCTGCCATTGGTTACCCAAAAAGACTATTTGGATATAGGAAGGGACTATGGAAAGCTCAGATAGTTGAAGAGCTGATTTTTTTCCGTTATTAGAAGTACTGGAGAACAAGATCGAGATGATTCTCATGATGCTATTCTAATATTTTTTTTAATTTTTAGTATTTTTGAAACATGTATTGTACTGTACTGATATCTACCTATTCTGATTTTGTTTATTTATCATTTGTCTGCTTGTTATATATGTTTCTTCTATTGAATGTTATTTCTATTTTTTTTAACTTTAGTGAAGATGGAATTGCCTCCCCCCTGGCACACCTAGGACCTGACTTCTAGTCGGTAGCCTCTGTTGTATGGAGAGATGCACTTGAGTCCATGTGACCCACCAGGCCCGGGGCACTATTACATGGAGTCTGGGTCTAGGATGTAACAAAGTGGTATCAGAGAGACTTTATTTTCTATTTTTTTTTTCTATTTTATGATAATAGACTAGGATAGAAAGTTAATGGGGTTTATTAATGAGTTTTTCCCAGGAGTAGCTACCCTGTATAAAGGTAAAACCCAAATTTCCTCGAATTAAATTTCTACTTTATAGAATTTAATTATTATAGTATATTTGATCCATCTTTTGGGTGATGTACTTTGTTTTTGATTTTATTATTGATATGAATTTGGGGTCTATTGTGTTGCAACCCAATGAGATGAGGGTATTCCATCTCATACATCATCTTAGGCACCATCTAGATTTTACATGTCATGCATTATGCCATGCCATTTAGGATGTATTACTTATTTCAATGTGTTGTTATATATGTACCTACTATTGTGATAGTTTTTTTAGTGGGTAGAGAAAGTGATGCCGACTTTCATTTCATAAGTTGTATGATCCCTTATGGACTGGAAAGTGATGCATCTTTTTGTTAAATCATTTAAAGTGAATTTGAGAAGGTGTGAATTATATGGGAACCAAATTTTTGGTCATGAAGTGTTATGGGACCTCATGTATTGGAACATGTTGAACCATTTTTAATGGCTTGAACTCCCGTGGTTTATTACATTGCCAAAATCTAGTGTTTGGGGTGTTCTGGGAGGCAATGATAGCCCATTTCATGTTTTTTCTAAATTTCAAAATTTTTCCATCGGTAGGTCGAGGGTGTTGATAGGTCGAGGAATCCATAGGTTGAGGTTTCGGTAGGTTGAGGCATTGGTAGGTTGAGGGCAGCAGTAGGTCAGGGCATCGGTAGGTCGAGGGTGTCGGTTGGTTGAGGTGTCGGTAGGTCGAGGGTGTCAGTTGGTCAAGGAATCAGTAGGTCAGGGCATCGGTAGGTCGATGTGTCGGTAGGTCGAGGGCATCAGCAGGTTGAGGCATAGGTAGGTCGAGGAATTTGTAGGTCAAGGCATTGATAGGTCGAGGCAAAGTCTTGTTAGGGAATCAGTAGGCTGAGGCATTTTTAGGTTGAGGGCATCGACGAGTCAGCGTGTCAGTGGGTCTGTGCATCAGTGAATTAGGGCATTGGTGAGTCTGGGTGTCAGTGAGTCAGGGCCTCAATGAGTCCGGGTGTCAGTGAGTCAGGGTGTTGTCGAGTCAGGGAATCAGTAGGTCGTGTCGGTGGATCTGTGTTAGTGGATCAACATCAGTGGCTCAATGTCGGTGTCTCAACCTCGGTGGATTAGTATTGGTGGATTAGCATCGGTATCTCATCATCAATGACTCGCAGTTAGTGGCTCGCTGTCGGTGCTTTTCTATCGGTGACACACCCATCTGTGAGCCATTTCCTATTTTCCCAGTTATTCGAGTTTCTCCCTTCTTATGATTTATTTGATGTAAGTCCAGTTTAAATACCTGTTTGGGAATTTATAATGGTGTTTCCAAGGATATTTATTATATCTTTAACATCCTAATGTTCTAGGGACTATAAAATAGTCTAACCGCATGGTCTTGGATACAGTCTGACTTTAATGGACCTTGAAACCTTTTCCCCTTCCATTGATATAAGATGCGACCTTTCTAAGCCGAGAAAATATATTAATAGTTTGTTTATATTTTCTCTTAGTGTGCTAGAGCCTTCCCTTCTTATGGAGTCGCATGTTGTGTCGTAGCCACTGATTTTGTTTTCATGCAACTCCCATACCCCTTATTTTGGTGCACGGAAAAATATTCGTCTCCTATTGTTCTAGGTGGATACTTCATATCTCTATTAATTGTGAATCATGTGGGGTGGGTATAATTTTTCCTCCTTTTGAGAAGGGATAAATCCAAATTTAACAAAAATAATAAGAAATAATAAATGTGGTGCTAGGATCATGATGATGACGATCCTTTTTAATATGTTATCCTTGATCCATGTTGTAAATCCTATGGGTTATGTTCTTCTGAAAATCATAGCCATTAGTGTTCTCTGTTTTTCCATATGTATTATTTACAAATAACTACTATAAGAATTGGAACTTGGTTAATGATATATACTCAGTTAAATAAATGGATTCTCTAGGATCAAACATCTTATGTGATCACCTCTATTTTATCAACAGGAATTAAATCACGAGTGATGCTAAATCTAAATAAAAGTTTCCTTGTTGGTGTGGATGTGTGTTGTGAACGGCTATGTTCACCCTTACATTTGTGTTGGTAGTGTAGTTATGTGGATGGGGGTGTGATTGTGTGTATAGGGAAATACATGCAGTGTGGTGGTATCTCAGGCCGAGAGATTTTTTGTGTGTGGATTGGATGGACTTGTTATGCAGTGGGACTGAATCTGGGTAGTGGTTGGGAAACGGGGCTATAGGACTTGGTTGTGTCATGATTTCATGCTTAAGGGTGTGCTGGGTGTGGTGTTTTTGTGCAGTGTGGCTGTTGAGTTCGTTTTTGAGAGGATGTATTGGGTGGGATAACTTTGAAGAATTTTTTGGGAAGTTTGCTTCTTTGTTTGACTTGGTAGTGATTGGTATGGTTTCTCCACCTTATAATGTCTATAGTATTTGGTAGTTACCTAGGTAGGGATGTAATAAATAAACAAATGAATTTGTAATGAAGATTTACAACAGGTTAAATGATTTGTCTAGGTGTATCTTTTGAGTTGGGATTTATAGTTAAGCGGCATTTATGTGACCATCATTCGTGGTCGTATGTTCATGTAGGGGTAGCATCAAAAGTGGTTCTTAGTGGGATAGTTGTTTGTTCAGAAATACATAGGTTGGGATGATTGTTTGTTTACACACACACAGATATATATATATATATATATAAACTTTTAGTTCCTTATGTTTTCTATACACACCCCTCCCATGTTGACCACTACGTACCAAACACACCCGTTATTATGGGGGATGGTGTCATTCCCAACATCATGGTGGGAGGATGGATGGATAGTTACTAACTTTTTCCCTACTCACTCTTCTTGGAATTTTATCTCCCAAGACTCATTGAGTAAGATATAATTGATTGAGGTTTATTACCAGATTATGGTATTGGTTTTGTGATAGGTTGTTTGTTTCCCTGGTGTCTTTGGGATAAGGTCCAAGTGTTTTTGGGAAAGGCATTTGGTGGTTGTGGCCTAGGTGTATACCAACAGTATATGGTGTGGTTGTGGACCAGGTGATTGCAGACGAGATGTGGTGAGTGGTTCAGGTGTGTGTGATTAGGTTGTGGCAGTGGGGCTTGTGGAAGAGTATGGTATAATCAAGACGATCGTCGTTATGGATAAGCAGTTAACGAGAGGGAAGTTGTGCGGGTTCCCAAATATTGATGTGTTTATAATTTACTTTACTTGACTTCCATTATTTGGTGAGCATGCCTTGGTGTGGTTGGGGTGGATAGTATACCATGTTAGGTTCTTTTGAGTTTCTGCTATTTTCTCATAAAGGAATTATCATGCTTCTCCAACTTATGCATGAGTGACTTTTATTTATTCTTAATGAACATACTTGTTTTCTCACCCTACGTATATAAAGCATTTCTCAAGTTTCCAGTGAGATTATGTATATCATGTTGTAACATACTAGATCTGACATTGGGGACATTTTTTGTGTCACTGTTTAGTTTTATTTGGTTATTTTATTTGGATTTTTCTTGGTATTTCTAGTAGTTTTACTTTAAACATTCATGTGGGATGGATTTTGGTTTTTTATATTTATGTGTGTTGGAGTTGTTTTAGGTTGATACATCTTGTCTCCCAATCTTGTTTACTATAAAAAGGGTAATGATTTCCTTTTTTTGAGATTTCTCTACCCTTGGTCCTGTTCTGCACCATGGGGACTATTAAAGGATGGACTAGGGGGTCATTATCTCTCCATTATCTTGAGGATGGAAGGTCTCAACATCTTTATATCACTTCCCTTATATTGAAGAAGGTCGTCATGACCAAATTTTATTAGAGGTTTATGGTTGAGAGATATGATGTGGGTTGGAGTTAAGAATAGTGAGGATTGCATGGGTTGGTATGGAAAAATGTTAGGTGATCTTAGTGCATGACCTAGACTAGGGAAGACTGGCTATGACAAAGGAATTTAGGCCCCCCTGGGATCTGATGCATGAAATCTGAGCCTACTGAACAACCAAGCGAGGATACATCAATTGTAGGGTAAAGACCCCAGTAAAGGTATATGTATCATAATTACCTATGATTTTTTTTGAGCATTTTTGGGAAATTAAAATAAACAATGGATAAAAATGGATCCTAAATAACTTACATGATACTCGGTCTTAGGGTTTCCTTGTTCTCCTTTTAGCCATGCCACTCAAACATCGTCTATGATTGGCTCGAGTAGTGGAGGCCCAACAGGCTAACCTGGATAACCGATGAAGGATCGACCTAGTAGAGGAGGATGATCAATGGCAGAAAAAGCCTCATTCCTTCCAGTAGAAGACTTTTGTAAAGAACAAGGGTAGTGTCTCAGATATAGATATAGAGAGTTTTATCATGGATATGGTGATCACTTTCAGATTGATCCGGGCTCCAATAGAGTAATGAGTTCCTCTAGTAGTGAGGCAGATGAGGGGATCAATGAATTGGTGGTGGACTCTTTAAATCAGGGATAGGAAGAACTCTAGTGTTTTATTGGTCTACTTTGATAAGGATTTTCATGCATAATTCTTCTCTTCGACGATGAAGGCTGAGTAGTGATAGGAGATACTCTCCCTCCAGTAGGTAAGTATGCCAGTAAAAGAATTGGGGATAAAGTTCAAGGATATCATTTTCATTTCTCTAGATCTCTTTATAGATGAGGATTCTTTGGGATAGATGTTTGGAAGAGGCCCTATGTCCTTTTCTTCAGTATGTGGTAACTCCCTTCACCCTACCGACATAATTAGAGGTTCAAAAGAAGGCTGAGGTGGTGGAAAGGATTCACTTGAGAGGACTCCAACTATGATAGGTAATCCAACCATTTTATTCAAAACAGATGGCCATCAACATTATGTTTTTGACATTAGGAAATTCTAATTTTCGACCAGCTGGGAGTCGACCCCAAAAGTTTCAATTTCGACCTTCTGGTCCTCGCACTTTTCCCATGGGCTTAGGGCTGAGGTGTTTCTCTTATAGAGGCCACAAGAACTTTCAGAGTCAGTTCCCAGTTCAAGCTTAGTACGGTTGAGGTGGGAAGGTTTAACATCTTTTTCAGTAGTTGTTTCCAGCCAATAATTTCTAGCTGCAGGGAAAACATGCCTCTACTCCACTGAGGGAAGACGGAGCAGATGACAGTGGAGGTGAAGAGGAGCCAAGAATGGGACGTTTTACGCTGCAGAGGAAACAGTTTTAGTGGGACTGGAGATCGTTCGATGTACGATCAGTTTATTCAGAAATCTTGCTTGTTATTTGTTTGATTTAGGATCTTTACACTATTTATTTACACCCATTCTAGCCTATTACTTATGGTAAGGCATAGAGAGACTTTTTGTGCCCTTGGTGTTGAGTTCACCAATCGGATGTCAGACTAGAGTTTTTGACATTTTTTTGGGATGTAGACTGTTGTTAGGTCCGCATTAGTCCAATGAGGATCTATTTCTTCTTCAGATGTAGTCGTATGTTGTCATCCTTGGCATCGATTGGTTGTTTTCAGTGTATTTCTTTTATCTAGTGCTTTTAGAGAAGTGTCGTGTTTTCATAAGAGGGTGGCCAATGTGTAGCTTTTGTGGGAGAGCAAAGCTGTCATATGGGATGTCGGTGTGTGAAACCTTTATTTTCTTTGTTATCCAAATTGTTAGTGGGATTGGTGGAATCTAGGATGGTTTCAGTTTTGGGAGTTGATAGGGAATTCTTGGATGTCTTCCCCGAGGAGGTTGTGGATTTACCCCCTCAACATGACGTTGAGTTCATGATAGACTTATAAACTAGTTCAAGTGGAGATCCTGGATCATTGGGAGAATTTTCTACATGGATGGACCAATCCCTTGGCCTATATGTTGAGGAGGCTTGGTGGATTGGAGGGGAGTACTTGGGAGCGAGAGACAAAGTTGTGTTCCCAGTACCCGAAGTCGTTTTGAGTTTTTCTCATGTGTTTTCCTTTGTGATGTAAAACATGAACGTAGTTTTATATGAGATCCATTGTTTCCTTGTTAAATGAGACATGATAAAGTACTGACATATGAGGAGGGTAGGAACTGATCCCTAATCAAGAAGCATTAATATAGATGCAATTAAACCCATGTGGGCGAGTCAGTGCCACCCAAAGAAGATAATATCTTGATATGGGGGAAGGAATTACCTAATTCATATGTTAAGGAAGTGAATTTTGGTGCTTGTGTGGTATGTATTGTGGTTTTTTAGGATGGAAAATCTAGGAAGGGGTGTTCTTGGATGTTGAGGTTTCACTCCAACAAGATTGTTTATCCTTCAGAGGTATCTTACAGGGTGGTTGTTCAGACCCCTCTTTATTTTGGGTTTGGTTTTGAATTCTTGAGGATGATAATAGTTTGAGAAGTATCAGATGTAATGGCCCAAAACCTTGTGGTACATTACTCTATCAAAATTTAGTGTTTGAGGTGTTTTGGGAGGCGACGATATCTCATTTAAAGAGTTTTCCAAATTTATAGTTGTTTATTTCGGTAGGTTGAGGGTGTCGGTAGGTCGAGGCGTTGGTAGGTTGAGGGTGTCGGTAGGTCGAGGCATTAATTGTTCAAGAGTATCAGTAGGTCTAGGCATCAGTAGATTTAGGGTTTTGGTAGGTCAAGGTTTCGATAGGTTGAGGTGTTAGTAGATCGAGGCATCAGTAGGTCAGGGTGTTAGTAGGTTGTGGTCTCTGTAGGTCGAGGGAATCAGTAGGTCAAGGCGTCGGTAGTCTGAGTAGTTGGTAGGTCGAGTCATCGGTAGGTCAAGGCATTGGTATGTTAGAAAATTGGTAGGTTGAGGCATTAGTAGATCGAGGGTGTGGGTGAGTCGAGAGTCGGTGAGTCAGGGTGTCGTTAAGTCATGACGTTGGTGAGTTAGGGCATCAGTGAGTCAGGGTGTCGGTGGGTCAGGTGTCGATAGGTCATGTCGGTTGCTCAGTGTTAGTGGGTTAGAGTCAGTGGGTCAGCATTAGTAACTCCGAAACGGTGGATCAATATTGGTATATCAACATTGGTGACTCGCTGTTGGTGGATCACTATTGGGGGCTTGTTGTCGGCGACTCACCCATCAGTGACTCCTTTCCAGTTTTTTCCAGTATTACCAATTTTGCCCTTCTTAGGTTTTATTTGATGTAAGTCAAGTTTAAATCCATTTTTGGGTGTTTATAAATGTTTTGAAAAGTATATGAATTATATATTTAATATCCTAATGCTCTGAGGACATTGAAATATTCAAACTGTGTGGTCTTGTCCACAATCCAACTTTAATGGCCCTTGAAACCATTTCAAATTCTGTTGATATAGGATATGGATTTTTTAAAACAAGACCCTCGCTTTCCAGTGTGTTTCCATTTTCTCTTGGTGTGCCGAGAGCCTTCCCTTCCTATGGAGTCGTGGTTTGTTCCATAGCCATTAATCTCGTTTTACTTGGTGTTTTCCTACTACTCACACACCCCCTGTTCTGGCGCAAGGAAGAATTGTTGGTAGCCTATTGTTCTAGGTAGGGATTCCCTTTGTCCCTATTTTTATTGTGTATCGTGAGGGGTGGGTGTAATGATGACTCCTTGTGAGAATGGATGAATCTAAATTTAACAAATAAAATAATATGTAATAAATGAGGGTCTAGGAGCACGATGATGATTATTATTTTTTATATGTTATCCTTGATCCATGTTGTGAATTGTTTGGGTTGTGTTCTTATGGAAATAATAGTCATTGGTGTTCTCTATTTTTAATATTCTATGATTTGTGAATCACTTCTACAAGAATTGTAACCTAGTTAATTATGTATACTCGGTTAAATAAATGGATACCCCAGGATCAAATCTGTAATGTGATCACCCATGTTTTATTAAGTGGAATTAAAGCCTTAGTGCTGCTAAATCTGAATAAAATTTTACTTGTTGGTGTGTCGGTGTGCTGTGTGCTGTTATGTTTGACCTTATGTTTGTGTTGGTATTGTAGTTCTATGGATGTGGTTGTGATTGTTTTTATGTCGTGGTACGAGTGGTGTGGTGGTATCTCAGGCTGAGAGATTGTTTGATTATGGAATGGATGGAATTTTTTATGCAGTGGGACTGCATCTTGGAAGTGGTTGGGAATCAGAGTTGTAGGAATGAGTTGTGTAATGATTTTATGTTTATGGGTGCGCTGGGTGTGGTGTTGTTGTAATGTGGGGACTAAGGGTTTGATTGTGAGAGGATGGATTGGGTGGGATAAATTTGAAGAATGTTGTGGGTAGTTTCCTTATTTATCGACTTGGCAGCGATTGGTATGGTTGGTTTTTCTTATAATGTTTTTAGTGTTTGGTAGTTGACCATGAAAAGATAGAATAAAAAAGAAAATGAATTTATAATGTATAATAACAACTGGTTAAATGATTTTGTTGGGGGTATTTTTTGAGTTGGGGCTTGTCGTGAAGAAGTGTTCATGTTACTATCATTTGTGGTGATATGTTCATGTAGGGGTAACAACAAAAGTTGTTCTTAGTGAGTTAGGATTTTTGGAAACCCATAGGTTGGACGAAGTTTTTTTACCTATATATATAAACTTTTAGTTCCATGGGATTTCTTTACACACCCCACCCAAGTTGATCACTATGTGCTGAACACCCCTATTGTTATGGGTGATGGTGTATTTCACAACATCCTAATGTGAGGATGGGTGGATGGTTACTGACATTTTCCATGATCCCTCTTCTAGGTATTTTATCACTCAAGTTTTTTTAGGCAGGCTGTGGTTTCTTGAGATTTATTACCAGATTATGGTATTGGTTATGTGAGAGGTGGTTTGTTTCCCAGGCCTCTGTGGGATGAGGCCAAGGTGTTTCAGGTGAGACATGTGGTGGTTATGGCCTAGGTATCTATGGGTATGATGTGGTGTGGTTATGACCCATGTGTTTGTGGGTGGGATGTGGTGTATGGCTCAGGTCTACGAAGAAAGGTTGTGGTAGTGAGGATTTTGGAAGAGCGTGGTAGCGTTATGACATTCTTCATTTGGGATGACCAGTTAAAAAGTGAGAAGAGGTACATGGTACCTAAATATCAACATTCTTATAATTTACTTGACTTGAATTGGGTTATTTTTTGAGAATTCCCTGGTGAGGTTGGGGTGGATAATATACCTTGTTAGGTGCTTCTGAGTTTCTGCTGTTTTCTCATAGGGGAATTAGTATGCTTCTACTACTTGTGCACATGTGACTTTGGTTTCTCCATACTTTGTATATTTGTATGCACACCTTATGTTTATAAAATAGTTTTTAGGTTTCCAGGGAGATTAAATGGACCATGATGGACCTTACTAGCTCAGACGTTGGGGATGACTGTTGTGTTACTTCTTAGTTTTATTTTGGTACTTGCTTTCGATTTTTCTTTTTTATTTTTAGCAATTCTACTTTAAACATTCATGTGAGATGGATTTTTATTTCTTAATATATATATGTGTGTCTTGGAGTTTTTTGAATTTGAAAAATATTATCGGCCGATCTTGGATACTATGAAAAGAGCAATGACTTTCATTTTTGTGAGATTTCTATACCCTTTGTGCTGGTATCCACCCTAGGGCCTATGGGAGGCGGGACTCATGGGTCATCATATCTCCTTCATCTTGAGTACAGAAGGTATCGACATCTTGATATCCCTTCCCTCTTCTTGAAGAAGCTAAATTGTGACACATTTGGATTGACATTTAAATTAAAATGAGATATAATGTCACTAAGTGTTAAATGAATTCAAATGGAAAAGTAAACATGGAAATGGAGACTTGACCTAGACTTAACTTTTGAGTGGTAAAGAGGTAGTGTATCTAGTTATTTTTTATGATTTTTTTTACAGTCCTAAATTTATGAGAAGTCTAAGTGGGATGAGCTATTTTTAAGAGGGGTTTGACCTATCCTATGATTTTGACATGCGAGCTTTGATATCATACTTTTCTAATGTGTGTGTTTGGAATTTTAGAGGCATTCCACCATGATTAACTCCACTCATATTTAAAGAGGGTTTAGATTATAACACTCTCAGGGTAGTGCAACATTTGATACCAATGGATCCTACATTATTTATAGCTATATCACTAGTTGTTGTTACAGACACAAGTGTGGAAGAAAAATTACGTGAGGGATTTTTTCACTTTATGAAGACTTTTCTTGGAGCACCATAGCCTACCTTGTCTATGGATGAGATAAAAAATGTGTTCTAGTAGCATCATCCTCCCATATTTTGGGGGATGTCAATCCCCAAGCTGTTGAGATGTGGATAGAGATGACGCTATTGATATTTGAGTACCTTGAGACACCTCCTGATAGGGGAGTGAATATCGCAACATACATACTTCATGGAGTATAAATGTGGTGGTGGGATATACTAAACTAGGTATATAGGCATAAATATATGTTTTGGGATAATTTAAAAACCATTTTCTATGAATATTTATACCTTGAGACTTTGATGGAAAAGCATTCTAGTGAGTTCATGTGTCTGGAGTAGGGAACTATGACAGTTATGGAGTACTCGACAAGCTTTATATAGTTGTAGTGTTTTCCACCAAAATACATTAATAATGAGCTATAGAGGGTCAGATGCTTCAAGGTAGGTCTATAAAATTCTATTAGACATCAATTCAACATATTAAAATTGGCCAATATCATTAGAATTGTTAATCAAGTGATGATTATAGAGTGGAACATAAGGGAAGATGGGAGCGTAGAGTAGAGAAATGCTATATCTCAACCCAGTAGTTTGAATTCCTGTTGTAGTAAGCAATGTTTTAAGTATTACTATGATAATAGTACTGGTAAGACTATGAGTGTTGGTAGCCCAGTATTCTATCCTTAGTGTTGAATATGGGGCCACATGAGGAACCACTACAATCATGACCTAGTCGAGTGACGAGCTTGAGGCAGGATGGCCACGTACAATGTTTCTACAGGAGCTTCCCTCCATCCATGAGTGGTAGGGGGTCATCTCCAACACTATGATTATGATCAGGTTTTATATCTCCATGTTAAATAAGGGGTTGGAGTAGTATCAATCATTTAGGACATGGTAGTGGTGGTTATGCAAGAGGCAGCCAGACACCGGTTACATCAAGACATCGGAGTGGGTCTACTCTGGGTAGTGAGGTTGTGTTTATAGGGCCATGGTACAAGTCAGATATTTTTTGTATATCCTACCCTTCATGAGAAGGGAACCATACTATCTATAGAGAGAAGTATGATCTTAGTATCCTCCACTATTTCATCTGCTCTTTCTGATATTGATGCATCACATAGTTTTATATCTTCACCTATGATGAAAATACTTGGGCCTATTATACTATTTTATGAGTGAATTATGATTCTAGAAACTCAATTGGGAATCAGAATGGAAGTTGTATTCTAGTTCATATAACCCCTTGAGGTTTGTGGGTTTCACTTTGTCTTGAAGACATAAGATTCATTTTTTATTTTATTTTCAATGAACGGTAACCTACAAACCACCAGGCGGGAACCATAAACAAAAGTAACCCCATTACACGAAATCAAAATTCAAAAACATTCACAACACCCGATGAGAAAATACGAGGATCACCCACCATCATCATGAGCACCACTTCAGATATCGCCATTCATCACCATCCTGAGTACCACTGTTGACATCATGATCCATCACCTGATCATTGTCAATATCCTACCACTGCACCAGACACCAAAGACCATCCTAGACTTCCGGTGCCACTGTAAACATCGCACATGCCATTGTTCTCCATCGATCCAACAACATCCAAAACAAAAAAAAACCAAAACTAGGCAAAAAAATAGCAAAATCCTTCAACACACCACCATCGAGAACAAAACAATAAAACCATCATTGAAAAACAAGAATCCGACATCAAAGAGTTGTGTTTGGAACGATGGAAGTCACCTAACCGCACCTCCCAAAACCTTTTTTTACCACCGCTCTGGCTCCGACTAGGAGAGGAGAAGCAGAACTTAAGGACATAACAAAGATTGGGAAACCGAGAGTTCCAAATGATAGTAATGAAGACCAAGAAAAAATTGGAAACAAACAAAAAAAAGGAGAAACTGACCTAGTAGCACCTTGAGATGATCAGGTTTGACGTCATAATTGGGATGGATTGGCTAGTAGCCTGTAAATATTATGTTGAAAAGTATTGTTTTCAGGATAATTTCACATCACCAGAGGAAGAATTTTATACTAAAATGGGTGAAAAGGGATGTCCAAGTAAGTTGATATGGACCACAACATCATGGTTTGGGGGGAATGAAAACCCGGAGTACTAGTTTGTACCTAGATGATCAAGGGACACATCAAGAAATATTTCCTATAATTGTTGATCAATTCATGTATGTTTACTTTGATGAATTTTCTAGTTTACCTCCTAAGAGATAGGTGGAGTTATCTATCGAGATAGTTTATGGAGCTTCACTGGTATCCATTTCTCATTATGATGTTGCTACAATATAGTTGCAGGAGCCCAAGAGGAAACTAAAGGATTTGGAGGGAAAATGGGTTTATTCAACCCAGGACTTCTATGTGGGTTTTGTTGGTCGTTTTTGAAAATAAGGTACATGGAAACCTTAGGCTATGTGTGGAAAATAAGAAACTAAACTAGATGATGGTTAAGAACGAGTATCCTCTTCACATATAGATGACCTATTTGATTAGCTCGAGGAGCTCAAGTGTTCTCGAAAATATATTTGAGGTCTAGATATGAATATGTATGTGTTCGACCTATAAACATACCTTATTCAAATTTCCATTGTAGGTATAGTGTATATGAGTATCTCTTTATGTTGTTTGGTCTCACGAACACACTAGTTTTTTTGATGGTTCTGATGAACCGAGTCTTCTATCCTTATCCAGATTCATTTGTGGTGGTTTTCCTAGAGGATATTTTAGTGTATTCTAACAATCGACATGACCATTCCAAACATATTGAGATCATTTTGAATACACTAAGAGAACATAACTTATATTCCAAGATTGTAAATTTCCAGTTCTAGATGGATCAGATTCACTTCCCAGGTCACATTATCTCAGAGAAAGGAGTATTAGATGACCCAAATAAGGTAAGAGTTGTAGTTTCCATTGATCATCCCTAGAACTTCTTTGAGGTATATAGTATCTCAAGGCTATTATATTACTATATTCGTTTCATTTAGGACATCTCACACCTAGAGGCACTACTTAATGGCTTGAAGAAGAAGGGTGTGAAGTTTGTATGGACATAATCCTATGAGAAGGCCTTTTAGGAATTGAAAGGAGGATTTAATTCAGCACCGATACTAATTTTTCCACATATAAGAAGGAGCTACACTTTGTACAGTAATGCCTTAGGTATAGAGCTAAGACAATTATTTATGTAGGGGGATAGATTTGTGGAATACAGGTCTTGGAAATCGTAGACACAAAAAAGGAATTACCTAATGCATGATCTCGAGTTGGCTTCAGTAGTTCACACATTGTGCTATTGGAGACACTATTTACTGGGAGAGAATTTTATGGTGTACACAAAACACAAAATATTCCCATATATTTTTACACCACGTGATCTGAATATGAGGCACTGAAGGTGGGTTGAATACCTATAGTATTTTGATCTCGATCTTTCCTATACACCTGTTAAAATAAATGTAGCGGTTGATGAACTGAGTAGGATAACTCAGATAAAGGTAGTGAAACATGCTAGTAGAAAGTGGCATCTTGTGGATTTGTTCTCTGATATGAACTTGTAATTTAAGGAATGTGAGGGGAATAAATTTCTAACATCATTTGCTATTACCTATACTCTTCTGGATAGATTTTGGATGAGGTAACTATTGGACTTTGAGGGCCTAGTCCTGTGGGAGAGTGTGGCCAGTAAGGACCCACCTCCTGGTTGGATCATATGCAAGGATGATATTATGCATATCCATGATCAAATTTAGGTTCCAATGGACATACGTTAGGATTTAATGTGAGAGTTTCATGATTCATCTTGGGAAGTTCATCCCAGTGTCCCAATGATGTTCCATTACATACACCGTTAGAAAATGTGTCTAGATATTAAACCTGTGGTAGCTGGTTTTTTATTAGGCGTTCCACTTATCAGCATATGAGGGTGGAACATCTATGACCAGTCATACTTTTATAGTAGTTACCTATTCCTGAGTGGAAATGGGATAATATTGTAATGGATTTAATGATTATTTTACTGAGGTCTCCTCTATGTAATGATATTGTGTGAGTTATTATTGATAGGATCACGAAGGTTAATCATTTTTTAGTGATCAAGGAGACCTTCAATGTGGATGATCTTGGGAGGATGTATACCCATGAGATAGTATTACTTTATAGGGTCTTGTGCACTATCATTTTAGATAGGGATTCATAATTTATGTATCTTTTATGGTAGAGTTTTCAGAGGGAGTTGGGTACACAAGTTCCCCTTTGCAGAGCATACCACCCTCTGATAGATGGACAGTTAGGGTGTACAATATAGGTGCTTGTGGATATGCTGTGAGATGACATCTTAGATTATTGGGGATCTTAGGATAGAAATATTCCCCCGATTGAGTTCTCCTATAATAAAAACTATCAAAAAATGGTAAAGATGTCACCTTATGAGGCTGTGTATTGTAGGATAGGTCAATCAACCCTATGTTGTTTATAGGTAGATAAGAAATCTTTACTGGGATCATGCATCATAGAGGTGACTTATACTTAGGTCCTGTTGATTTAGAAGACGATGGATACTACATTATCTTCAGATAAATCTTACGCAGATTACCACAGAAGGCCTCTAGATTTTGAGGTTTGGGGCAGGTCTTCTTTTGTGTTTCACCGAGGCTGGGACTTTGATGGATCAAGAGTCAGTGTAAGCTTTCATTGTGATATGACAAGACATTCAGGATTTTGGAGAGATTCAGGTCCCTATATAACCAGTTGCAGTTACCTTAGTGTTTCTGATCCATGCATGATGTCTTCCACTTATCTCATCTGTGATGCTATCATTTAGACCTATCTTATGATTTTTAGCCTAAGTATGTTGAGGTACATGTTTATACATCCTTTTAGGAGCATCCAATTTGTATCATTTATAATATCAGGAAGGTTCTCTAAGGAAGGATAGTTCCTCTAGTACTAGTTCTATGGTAGTACGACCATTTATAGGATGAGTATTGTAAACATGTGGATGATGTATGTCCTCAATGGACGGAGTTATTCTCATACAAATATCTAACACCCTTCAGATGTAAATTAAGGGAAAATTTTCTTTTAGGGGGGAGATTGTAATATCCTGGTTTTTTTTGAGGTATGGATTATTTTGTTTCTAGTTGAACTCTTCCTTAATTTATTTTTGGATTAGTCCCTAATCTGGGACATGGGAGATTGGTTAGTTCTTGGGAAGGAAGATGTTGGTGAGTAGTAAATTGCCTATATTCCAATTTCACGCTATGTAATTTCGACACACGATGTGTATTTAATTACATGGTGTGTATTGGTCTGGTCATAATCTTTCACACCACATAAATGGTTTTAAAAAGTGATAAATATCCCATGATTTTCATGACGTGTAAGGTATTTAAATTTCATGTAAATACAAGAGATATTTTTTAAAAAAGAAGTATGGTCCTCTATTTTTTGGAAGAAGACCTCGGTCTCCCTTTTAACACACAAGAGCACCCAAGAAATCCAAGTGGTAGGATTTTATCTTATTTGTAGACTAGGAATCTGTTTTTTTCACCGTCAGTCTCGTTAGATCCCCACCAGTAATATATATATATATATATTCCTTTTTAGCTATTCTACATTATTTCGAATATAATATGAACTATATAGGTGAAAGATAATATGCACTAATTTTATTTACTTCACCCATTCTTTATTTTTTATGCTGATATGAGTCAAATCATGAGTTGATACTGGACAATCATTCTTCTACGGAGATACAATAGTTATTCTATACTTTTGTCATTGGTTTTGGTGCTTTATAAGCCTATATTCTATTATGTATCCTGCCATACTTTCTAGTGGAACCTCAAATTTGAATTGATTAATTCAATTATATGTAATTGGGCATGTTAGGGATTCCCTTAGGTTCCTTTGTGATATGTTGGTGGTTGTTTCTTGAACCATATCCACCCATGGTGTCTGAATTATGTATTCACCCTATTTATTCCTTGTTAAACCACCCATGGGTAGAGGTGATGCTTTCATATATATAGTAATCACTTTAATAAATGATGTGAATTAAATGAGACGTTTAAGAGATGGGTTACCTACATTCCCATGTGATAACTTGTTGATGTTGAAATGTTCAATGGTTTAATTGTAAATATTTGGGTTTAATGAGTAGGTATACTAATTTCTTTCTCCAAAATGTGAATTGTGATATGTGAGTGGGTATACTCATGAGGTGTGATTGAATGTAAATGGTTACATGAGTAGGTATACTCATGGTATGTAATGATATACGATTATTTAGATTCCCTAGATAATGCTCCTTGGATATTTTTTATAGTAGTGGATATGTTAGATAGAGTATGCTCCTTTGGTCTTGACTATGTGATATGCCTTAGGTCTTGCAACCATTGGGATCTAACTTTATTGGAATCGCGTAGGACATGTTCGGTTGATATGCTCCATGGAATCCAACAAGTACACAACCTTCTTTCCATAGAGATGCTATTAGGACTCGATGAGGGTTCCTTGGTATTCGATACCATGGATTAATCCCTTTGTGGTCTGACACTTTGATATATGGCACGACCGTGGGTAATATGATATGCTTGGTCAAACGGCTAATCCCTGAATGTTTCTAACACTTTAGGTTGTATGATAAGTACCTGGTTGATATAGTTCTATGGTTGTATGATGAGGCTGTGAAAATTAATTTATTTTACAGGTAGATGACTTGAAAAAGGAGCTTGAATATCTTTTTTAGGGAGCCTTGAGAGGTTATGTTAGTATCAGTTCTTCAATAGTTTACATGACATGGGAATATTTAGATTTATTTACTAATTACTTACATTACTTTCACACTACTTAGCTTGTTATATTTCATAGCCTTGATTATATAGATCTTTGGGTGGTTACATACTAATATTGTATATCATACCTTATTGAAGCCACCATAGGGTACCCAAACATACTATTTGGATGTAGATAAGGACAAGGGAAATCGCCTAGAGTTTGAGAGTTGATTTTGTGCCATGCATAGTAGCAGGGTACCATGGGATCAAGTTGAGGATCATGATTTTATTTTAAGATATAATGTTTTTGTATTTTTGGTATTTGGGTTACATGTATTTTATTGTACTACTATATAGATTTTTTGGTTGCTTTCTGGATACATTTATCATCATCATTTTACATGAAACACTT
Source organism: Viscum album (assembly GCA_963277665.1). Lineage (NCBI taxonomy): Eukaryota > Viridiplantae > Streptophyta > Magnoliopsida > Santalales > Viscaceae > Viscum > Viscum album. The sequence continues at coordinate 1,992,023,916 of OY728164.1, forward strand.
ATATCCTTGTTATGTAATTCTGTCTTGTTTATTTATCAGTTTTATTAATATTTTATTAGATTTTTCTATTGAATTTAATTTCTATTCCACTCTTATGATGAAGGAATAGTCTCCCCAATGATACACATAGTCCCTCGCTTCTAGTCAGCAGCCTCTGGAATTTGTGGGGATGCGATTGAGGCCACATGATCCATCAGCACCAAGGCACTATTGACTTGTGTTTGGGTCCATGATGTTACAATGGGTACTATTAAGAACTATATAGAGGGCTTAATGTTGGATATTATTTGTGAATATGGTTTTGATAAATGGTCACGTGACATTTTTAGTTGCACAACATGATCTCTTTTGACATTGTATGGCAGAATGCATTGAGATGAGCATGGTTTTAGTTACCTAAGTAAGTTTAGCCTTTTTACTGAATGCTCAATGAGAATAATATTTGAAAATAGGTATTATGGTGGGGAGATTATGATACCTAATGTTTGGATGGGTTATCAAATTTAGTGGTATTTTTTTTCATTATGGTGGGTGTTTTATTATATACCAGTGTTTAAATTGATAATTAGAGACTCTTTTAATCACAATATGATCTTTTGGGATAGGATTTAAGGCCCAATATGTTCTTAAAATATTCATAAAATTATAAATAAATTTATGTTATGTTTTAGATGTTTTTTTAAAACATTGGCATTGGTACATGGCGCGGGGTGTATGGTTTAGGAGAAATCATGTGTCACCTAGATAATGAATATATTTGTAATTAAATTCCTATAATACATAGTTGAGTTTCATGGTTAGTGAAACATTTATGGTTAAACATTTGAGATCTCAAAGTAATGTTTATTGCATAGTTTGGGCTTAGAAATTAGGTCATAGTCTTCAAATGGTTTCTGAAAAACCATGTAAAATATTACAGATTGAGGGAATGAAAATTCACATGGTTAGAACATGGTTTGGTAAACCATGTGGTCTAATTATGATATAGGGGTATAGTTGGATATTTCCTACCACATGGTTTTTGTATGGTTTTTAAAACTATGTAGCTAAACCCTTAGTCTCATTAAGTGTCTTTTTTTGGTTTACCACTCCAATTAATTAAACCTGACCCCTTTTTTCCTTCCCTCTTGTGAGCATATGCCCCAGATGACCAAGATCCCTACCTCCCTATATTTTCTTAGATAAACAGGTGTTTATAAGGTTATTATTCAAAAATTTAAAGTATTTTTTCCACTATAGTAACCTCCTTTGATATCCACCTACCTTGTTTTAAAATTTTGGATTTTTGAGTTTTAGGATTCAATGCCAATTCTGCTGATGAATTGTTAAATCACTCAATTATCATGGGCTTTTCATATGTTTTTATTCAAGGAAATCCTGTGAAAATATATAGATGTAATCACTAGTAATTTTGATGTAGGTAAGAACATATGTTGGTTTTTTATTTTTTATTCAATTTATAATGAAATTATTATTGAATTGGAATTTATTATTGGGTATTTTTCTCTTATTTTTTGGGGGACATCCCAGGATGGTGTTTTCCTATAGCCATGTATCATTACAATAAGGTATATATATTTTTAGATTTATATAATGTTTTTTGACTTAAATTAAGTTAAATTAATAATGTAAATGTGGTATTAGGATTTTTATTTTCATGGACGAAGGTTTGGTTCACACCATGTGTCTTTGGTGAGAGGCTGGTTATGGTTCCAGAGCAATGAGGCCAACCGATGTGATTCTAAGAATTGATGAATATTTAAAATACAATGTAATTTTGTTAAATTTTTTTATAGTCAATGAATTGATTATAATTTTATTATAATTAATTGATTTTGTGGTTTTAATATGATACAGGGCCTCATGTGTTTTTGGTGATGGTCAGATGCACTTGGAGAGCCTTGATGAGAGCTTCTAGGTCACAGTGAAAAGGGGTTTCACTTTGGATTAACGTAGGTATCCTTTATTCATATTACCATTGGTGTATGTAATTTAATTATATAATTATTGTATTCATGGACTCTATAAATTTAGTTGTGGTCCTATTTAATTTTTTAAATTGTTTAATAAATATTTAGGTTTGAGAATGGATTTTACAAGGTGATAAGGGAGTCGATGTAACATTGTATGCTGGAATGAAATCTCAGTTAGTAATGTTCAAGGATATAAATTGAATCACATATCATGGGATGTAGGAAACAAATGAGGGGAGTATTTTAATTAAAATTAAATGGATAGTGTGTAGTGTCCCATGTAATATGTGACCAAGTGACCGATAGGTAGATAAGAATAAAGACTTGGGATTAATGGACAATGGGTTTACTATGAGGGATACCCTAGATCCATTAGGACCATTTAGGTTCCCAAGTTATGAGTGTTTCTACCCCACATGGATATTATTATATTGGTGTTTAGACCCACTGAGGACTGATGGATGAGTCAGGAATTCAGGGGGACTTAGGCTCTTGGGAAATGGGTTGTGCTTAAGGTTATCTTCTAAGAATGAACTTCTTAGGGGGTAAAATGAGGTCTCAATGGGATCTAAGGGGACCCTAATGGGTTCCCTTATAACTTTTAAACTATTTGAGTGGGTGTATATGGGAATAGGTAAAGATGGTAGCAAGTTCTAGCATAGAACCTACAGCGCTGATGGAATCCCCAAGGACTATGAAAATAAGTGTTGGTTTTAGGTGTTTGTTGAATCACCTCTTTATGTTTATGATTTAATTAATCTAATAAATATAAAACAGTAGATTCAAATAAATTATTCTTAGGACCTAATGAATGGACCTATTATGATGTGATGGTGACCTTTGGGATGCTTAGTGGTACTTATTGGGACCCAATATTGGGTCTTATGTTATACTAAAAGATGTAGCTTGTATGGTTTCACATCATCATGGATGAATTGTTCGTATCCTTGGTTTAGGATGATGATACAATTAAATAATGTTCGAGATAATATGATTCAACCTCGGGTCCATATGGGATGGATTGTACACGATTGGTCCCTAAATGCATAGCATGTCTTGGATCTATCCATTCCGACATGGAGATTATGATCACTATTATTATGAAGAGATGCCTAAGTTACCCTTACGATCCTACCAATTGATCTTAATGACATGAAACATACCTGATGGGGATGCCTAGGATTCCTAGGTTCTAGTCGGTTGGTATGGTTACAAGGAGGACGACCTTTGTGGTCTGTGAAATTTCAATATTCCTATGAATTAGCTTCAAACCATTATTTATGATTAGGTTTTAAGAGATACCAAGGATACCTAGGATATGAATACTGAGCCTTTAATGATGATATTTTTGTCTATTCAAGACCGAGCTTCAATGTTTCCTAGGTTACACCATAATATCCATCATTCTTATGGTTATCATGGTATCATGATGTTATCAGATACAAAACAACATTGGTTGAAGTGGATATGGTACTCAACATTGGTTACTAGTACAAGGGTAGGAATTGGTCCCCCTAAATAGTAATGGTTGGCATGGTCATCAGGATGTTCATGGAGACACCCTGACACTAGATGAAGAAGATACTATGGTGGTTAATCATTTTCTATTGTTTTTTTTATTTATTTCAATTGAGTATGTAACATGAAAATAAACTACATATACTAGTTATGAATGGGACTATATTGGTGGTTCCCTACTGAGTTATGTATTCTCATACTTCTATGGTGTTCGTGGAACTTGGGTGAACAAGAATACCTCTCATTATGTTTTAGGTACAGGATGGGATGAGGTGAAATATTATGTGTTCTAGTTAGTTTAGATTTAGTGTTATTAGGATACTTGAGATGGTCCTTGGAGATAAGGGTGATACCTATTTTTTAGCATCATGTTTCTATTTTTTTACTTGTATATGTGATCAAATCAGGGGGTGGATAGTCCTGTATTCCAACATTTTTATTATGGTATGTGTTGCTTATTTATTTATTTATTATTGATATATTTTTTTATTTCTTCTATGTACTATGATGTGGTGGTAAGGATTTTATTGGGTAATTTATCTATGATTGCACAATATGATTATAATGGACCATACATTTCATACATATAAATTACTTTAAAATAAAATAATATTCATTACATAACATAATAAAACCATGTCAGGACCATATAATTTTAGTGTCTTCAAAAACTATGAAACATAAACAACTCGTTCATAAAACATATACATAATCTCCTATTTATTTCTTCATAACTAAACACCCCTTTTGACACATCTTACTTAATAACATTCTTCATATCCATGAAAAAAAACATAAGAAATGATGATATAAAATGATCAGTAAGGGTAAAAAATATAGATACAAATCATATCATAATCATGGGAGATAAGAACATGAGAAACTCATTTGAAAATTATGTGATGCATATCAACGATCATGATGTGAAGTCCTAGGAAAAATCACAGAAGTTCATAAATTACATATTTATTAAGATCATAAGGTAGGACATAAAATTGTAGAATACACATAATCATAGAAACTAATTTCCATATTAGTCAATGCTCATTTTAAAGACCATCATAGTGGACAAAGTCCTTTATTGAACCGATTTCACTCCTTATTCCAACCATGTGTTACTAACTCAGGTTTTTTTCCTATTCAAAACCTATATTACTAAACAGAGATCATTTACCATTCTAGTCCTTTCGATCTCATGAGATATAAATCTTCACCCAATTCATTGGAGGGAGATATAGGTCCCACTTATGACATAATGGAATCAATACACATGTATTTTGCGAGAAGAAAAATCATTCTTCATATTAGAATCCATGTAATGAAATGGGTTTCATAAATATCATTCATTCATAACATGACCCATTGAAAAGAAATGGTTTTTATAAATATCATTCCAAAATAAATATAATCCCACCATATGAATAATATGGATAATATCCTTGAAAAACTTTCTGAATTAAATTATAATTAACATCAAATAATTTTACTATAGATGGAAAATAATTTTTATAGAACAATTGAAAATAATAATTAAGGAAAAAAACTTTTATATTTTGAAACAATTTTATTTGTTTAAAGTACCACCCAGTTTTCTAAGAAAAACCTTTATTTGAAATTAAACTTGTATGATTGTTAAGGAAGATTCAAGGCATTAAGGGTTTATGAAAGAATAAAAATACATCCATTTCATATAAGTTAAAATAAAACCTTCTCCATGTAATTTTTCTAGAGAAGTCACAAAGTACCTTGTCAGGAATGTGACAAAAAGATTCCTTTCATACAATTTGGTAAAAATTATTAAAAGGATAAAAATGAATTTAAAAAATTGTATAATAATATTGAAAATATTATGGAAAACAATTTTAAGAAAAATGGGAATGGTTGAAAAATATTTCCCAGAAAATACTTATGTATAAACAATCCCTGAAAATAATGGCATTGTGAAATTAACTCTTACCTTAGGGTATATTTCCTTCGTACGTATCTGAAAATCCTTTTTAATGAATTAAATAATGTTATTAACATACTCTAAAACAATACTAATATATATTATATAATATTTTATCATATTATCAACTTTTTTTTAATAATATCTCATTATTACTATTCTTTTTGGTGTTAACTGCTTCATTTTCTTATGCATGTTTTGTCATATAAGTCATAATTCTTGTTCATATGATATTGTTAAATCATTTGAATAAATATATTAAGGTAATTTATATATATATATATATATATATGATATTAATTCATTATATAAATTTATATAATCATTATTTCATGGTGAATTTGGAAAATGAATCACATCGTGTCATGGATATGGTAGGTTTTACATATGCACGAGCGATGATATCATTACCTTAACAGTATAAATGTAAGGAAGTGGATGATATATATTTTGTTCCATAATAAATATCATGTTTTAATTATTATAATTATTATATATATATATATATATATTTTATTTCCATTATTATACCCATCCAAATAAAGTAGTGATGAAAAACAAATTACACCATGGCGAGGAGAGGTAAGTCATACGTACACATGCGTAGTACTTTCATTTTTTGTAGAATGGATAAAAGGTGGAATATGGTTGTACCATAATCATAATAAAATCTCATCATATAGTTGATATTTTATTTATTACTTTATAATGGAATGACACATAAAGAGGAAGTATAAGAATAAATAATCTTGAAAGCGTCGGTAGAGGAGATTACCTCTTTTTCAGCGAGCTCCCTCTAGATCTCCTCTTAGGGGCACTAGAGTTGGTATTTTTATAACAAAATCACCACAAAAATGTTAATAGGTATTTCTATAGAGGAAATGGGCATGATATGGATGATATTTAAGGCTCAAAGTTATTTCATGAAGTTAGGGAGAAGGTTTCATTTTATAATTGAGGTAAGAGACACTTTTGGAATTTATGAAAATGTTAATTTATAATAAATAAAATCATAATAAAAATACCTAAATAATGATATGTATTCAAAGATAAGATGATATAATATTTTAATATCATAAACAATATATATTTTTGACATTTTTTTGGCATTGTTTTGAATCTTGTCAATTTTTATTAACCGCTACTTAACAAATTTTAATTTTAATTAATCTAACATATTTCTCAATATTAAATGGTTGAAATTTTTACTTATGTGATTTCAATTAGAACATAAATTAATAATTGAGAAATGTTAGATTATATTATAATTATTTTTTATTTTTAAATATATTTATAATTTTTAAATAATTTAACAAAACATTATTTTGATAAAATATCAATAGTGTCAATTATAACACAATTTATATCTTGGAGTTTTAAAAATATAATAATAATAATAAGTTAACTTCAAACCAAATATTTTATTATATCCATAAAAGGTCAAGGTAATCTATAAAAAAACTTTATACATAAATTATCTAAAATTATATTTATTTTAATATTTTTAATAATATTTATTTGATATTTACATTAATAAAATAATTACTATGATAATGTTGTGTAATTATTTAATATACCATTTTCACTAAAAATTAAAAATAAATTACTATGATAAATAGATATCTCTTAAATGTCATAATAATATTTATATTAGAATACACATATTGTTTATTACTATATTAAAAATGATATATTATTTTAAACATGAATGTTACATACATTAATTTTTATAAAAATAAAATATTGTAAGTATCAAAATTTCTTCGAAGTGGCTAAACAGATAAAAAATAAATTTATATCATGAAAATATATTTATTCATTTTAAAATTGTCATTTATTTGTTCATAACATACATTTTTACCCATGTGTACACATAAGAGATATTAAAGACAAATAAAATGACATTTAGTGTCTTTCTTTGATTTAAATATTTTATAAGTCATATTTATGGGAAAGTGTCAATTAAATGACATAATTTAGATCCTCAAGTGTAAAGGTTGTCATTTTAATTCATCCAATAAAAATATCTCACTTTTAAGGTCATTTTATATTCTATGTAATTTTATTTTTAACCTAAATAACCTAAATTACCCTTTACTATGGTAACAAAATTTACCATGATTACTATTCATATTGTGCAAAAAATAAAAGGTTCATAATTAAAAAATTTGGACATTTTGAATCCAAAATTTAAATCCATTTTTTAAAATTAAAAACACAGAAGTTTCAGAATTTAATTTAATATAAAGTTGGTAAATTTCCATGAAAAATAATTTTTCAGAAGAATTCCAATTTAAAACATAAAACGTTTTTAGAATAAGTTCATGTTTAAAATACCATTTAAAAAACATGATTGGTTTATTTTAAAATTTAATACAAATCCAAAAAATAATTTGACATTGTGAAGACTTAAAAAAATACAAATTTCAATGAAAATCCTTATTTTCAATATTTGATAAAAAATAAATATTTTCATAAAGAAATAATTTTAAGATAATTTTGGCATTCTTAATTCAGATTTTAATTTTTTTTTTCAAATCCATTTTCTATAATTAGAAAACCCTATTTTTGAAGAATATTTAAAATGCGATTTTACAAAAAAATGTGTGAATATTTTCTAAGCACTTAAAAATAAATTCATATCGAGTAAGAGCATTACATTTCTTAAGCTAGTTATTCTTATTCATTCACTTTAATTTAATGGCTATGTTATAATGATAACTTCAAACTAGAAACATCTCACAATTTTTTTAAACTAATGGTTGTGTGCAACATAAGGTATTTTAGAATTATTATCATTTAAAGATAAATATTTCATAAAAATATTTAGGTGTAAAATTATACCCCCTTATAATGACTTTCACCCTCAAAATTAATCACTTGGATACAAATATATATGGATACCTCTATCTCATTACATCCTCAAGTTCCCATATATAGCTTCCTCAAATTGGTACTTCTTCCATAAAACACTTACCAAGCGAGTGCTCTTGTTTCATTGAAATTTCTATCTATAATCTAAGATCTCTATTGTTTGTTCTTCATAAAAAATATTTTTCTCCAGCGGTAGGAATTATTTGTTTTGTAAATGTGAATTATTAGGTATTTACATTATCAGGATGGATACATGGAACAAATTATTAACTTGATATAGACTCGATGGAAGAGACAATTGATATTCTACCTTCCCAAAACTATATATAACTTAAAAAGCACCAACATAACTTAGGATTAGATTTCCATTTTTTCTAACTCTCATTACTCTTTTTGAGGGAGACATATATATAAATACCTTATGACCCAATTCAAACTTTAGATATTTTAATATATTTTAACAAAACATTTTTGTTGACTCTAAGTAGATCTTATGTGGATTGAATAAACCTAACCTTCTCTATCATTTAATCACAAAGATCAGGCCCAAAAATATTTCTTTCCCGAACTTCATTCTAGCATGTTGGAGTCCAACACTTCTTACCATAGATGGATTCATAAGGGTCCATATAAATACTAGTGAGATTTTATGAAAATTATACCAAAGTTTTGTGTTGATACCATCCAACTTTGAAATCAAAAGGGGAAACTCTCAACATGTATTCTAGAGTTAGAATTTTCCTCTCAGACTGAACATATTTCAGAGGATGATAAATAGTGTTGAAACTTAACTCTATATCTAGATCCTACTAAATAATTCTTCAGAACTCCAAGGTGAACCTAAAATTCTAAAAATATATAATGGAAAGTGATACTCTAGGAAATCTTCCCAATTCCTTTATATATATCATGGAAAGTTGATTAATATAGAAATTTAATCTAATAGTAATAAAGTGTGAAGAATTCTTAAGGATATCAACTATAACCCATATAGAATTATGGAATTTAGATTTTTTGTGAATTTTTATAGAAAATTACATGGTGATGTTTTCCTATTTCCATTATGGTATGGGTCATGGTTGTGACATCATGTTAGAATTTTGTCTCTTTTCCATAACTTTATGAAAAAACAAGAATTGAGAATCATATTCTATAGTATATTTCTTCATTACCTCTCAATTGAAATACTATTTCACATCTCTATATATATTTTTACTTCCAGTATGAATAGATAATGATGAACTATGAGCCTCATTTAATTGAAACTTCTTTAATTCTAGTATGGGAGGAATACAATCATAGTTCTTAAACCTTATTACTCCAACATAGTAAATTATCCAGTTAAATACATTTCTCACCTTCTTTTGGAACTCTTCATCTTCCATTTACACCTCCTTATCGCTACAAAGAATTGGATCTAATCCAACAGATCTATACCCTTGGTTTTGAGAAACGGTGGGTATAGATTATTTGATCAAAACAATATAGATGGTTCTTAAAAAACTGCGGGTTTATCCTCTTTAATATCCAACCTCACTCAGGATCCTCCTCCCCCTCCCACTTCATCATGATTTAATCTCCCCTACTATGAGCTTCGGCCTCCCCACCCCTCTCGGCTTCTACCTCGACCTCATCCTCCTGACCTCTGCCTCGACCCCCCGGCTTCTGACTCCACCTTGATATCTCGATCTCCCCCTCTTTCCCCAAACTCCCTCCCATTCACCTTAATACCTCCGCATATGAGTCCTCCCTAGATTCCCAACCTCCGACTCTCTGCTTCTGCCTTCCAACATGCACCTCCACCTCCCAGCATCTACATCCACCTCCATTTACACCATATCTCTCTCACCTCCTGACTCCAACTCAACTTCTACGCCTCAATATCTCTAGCTCCCAATTTTTTATTCTTGTTTGTTAAAAGATTTATTCATTATTGAAGTTTATTATGGTGAGTCTAATTCCATATATTCCCTATGTCCATTCTAATTTTGATGTTTCCTTTCCTTCAATATAAAACAAATTATTTCTATTGTTTGGGGGATTATTTTGGTTTTTTAGTGGAACAAGAATGAAAACAATAAAGTGGATTATAAAGTATTATCCAAAATTCTTGATGTTGGAATTCCTTGCGATGTTACAACATTTATATGTGATTATAGGTTCTTGAAAGTGTGCAGGTTCATGGGGTGTCCATGTGATGTTCTAAATTTAAGATTGAAGCAGGTTTTCATGTTTTGAATGATTTAATTAACCCCTTAGTGTGTAGATTATTTTGGAACAACATATATACAAAACATCTAGTCCTTTCTTGTAGGATATAAGTAGGGATATCAATTTTTATTGGGCCTAGTGTAGGATATCTATGATCAATAATAGATTTGAAGACCTTGTTCTATTTTATAGGTTAGGATGGTGTGTTCCCCATATGGTATTGGCCATTGGTAAGAATGCATCTCTTTTATGGGAATATATGTGGACTTTTGTATAGAATGGTCATAGGTTCATTTCACGGTTTTATGATAAGGGATTATTTGTTGAAGAGGAGGTGACCCATGTGAGTCCGGTTTGATATTGATGACAGGCTACCAATTTTGGGAGAAGGTTTGTGTGTTTTATGGACATACGAATGTTATTATTTCCACATTCAATTATTGTATTGTAAATTATTGAACTTTAATGATGGATGGTTTATTATTTTTTTATATGTTTTAAATAATTTTACTAACATTTATTTTATCACTGGATATAAATTATGTATCTTTTGTAATTTTATAATTTTAAATCAACCATGACTACTTTATGACTTCATTTACCCTACCTAGAATAAATAATATTTCTGGATACCCATTTTCACATTTTGTTAAAACTAATATAAATTTTCATTGTTCCAGATATTTTTTAGTATCTTTCTATTTCATTTTTATTTTGATGAATACCTTTACATAGTGAACTATATTCATGATAAACCATTACATTATATTCAATACACCTTTAAATATCTCATAGATTTATATATTACCTTTACATGAATAATTATTTACCTTCATTTTAATAATTTCCATACATTACACAGTTAATAGAAACACCATTTTATGTTTACATTGTGATGATAATTTGTTATTTTTATTTAAATAAAATATCAAAATTATGAATTATATGTTACCACATAGTAATATTATCACTATCATTCACATGTAAAACATATAAGCACAAATAGGTCTGCTTCAGCAAAATTAATGTCTTGGAAACCGAAAATCCATTACCATGACTGAATAATTTATCTCTTCCCCATGGACGTTGGGAATTTGCAAATCCAAAAAAATATATATTATGGTTTATATCCAAAACACCATGGTCTTTACTTTGGGTATATATTATTATTTTATTATGGATTTTTTTTGAGTTTATGATTAAAATACTTATGCTAAAACTAAAAGACCTATGCTTAATATATAAGTCTTAGGAATATATCAAAATATTATGAAACAATAAAAGACTTAAAAACTATAAATGTATTAGGAAAACTATTTATATGGATTAAGACTCAAAATAAATTTGATTCTTTCAAAATAGAATTTTAATTTATCTAACATATAAGTATCACCGACAATGTGTCAATGAAAAATCATAGATAAAAAAATTGTCCAATGATTTTTCAAGAGGAAATTACACACATTATCATAACACGTATGTTTATTTTTCCATTATAAATTTTAATGAAATTTGATACCCTATTTTGCAATAAATATTGAATTTCAAATTACTATAAGTTTATAATATATATTTTATTAGTATTTATAAATTATAAAATATTTCTAATTTCTAATTATTATTATGATTTTTTTATTAATGGATTTAGTGCGGGTTAATTGTTTATATGGGTAAATGATACTATTGATGTTGTAAATATTTCTAACTTGTGGATTAATTTTATTTTTTTTTATAATCTATTTGAATGTGTTATCCTATGATCATTTATGTTTTTGGATTACTTAATTTGTATAGTTTTTCTAAGATCAAGATAGTGGAATTTTCGATCTTCATTCTCCTCACATTTGATTGCGATCTTGGAAATCACTCTGCCCATCTATTTTTCATCATGAAGGAAAATATTTTGGTAATTTTACATAATTATAATTCATTAACCTTTTTGTAAAAGTAATTTATGTTTTTAGTTTGTAGTCATGGGTGGTCTTATTCTAATTTTTTCAATTGTTCTTCTTTTCTTTCATGTTGTGGTAGTAGGTTGAGATAATTGATCTCTTGTTATTTATAGATTTATATCTGGTCATAGAATTTTTATAGATTATTGTTAGTTTAATGTTTTTTAGTGTTTTAATTTGTATTTATTCATCACAGAGTATTAATTTCTTCATCTATTTTGTCTAATTTTCATGTGCTTCTTGTGTCTAGTCCTATTATGTCAAACTTTCAGTGATAATTAGTGTGTTATTTTGTATTCCTACTATGAATCTCACCTATTTTCTTCTAGTGTCATTTTTCTATTTATAGAGTCTTGAAACAACACTGTCTATTGCTGCTTAAGTGATCTACTTCCTTATTGCATCAAATTCCATAATTCTTTGTCAAATTTAATTCCAATTGTCCTTGAAGTAAATAAATATTGTGTAAAAATTTTGAACAACGATTGGATTATTTAGGATGTAATTAATTTTTGGGGTCTATGTAGTGTTGAATGAAACATTTTATGATTATTGAATCATCTTAAGGTTCATTAATCATTATTCATGGATTTTTGTTAGATAGTTTAGTTAGTTTCTTTGGGATTATAGTTCATCGTTAGTAGGAATTAGAGACAATGTTTCATCATTAATTATTGGATTAATGAATTAATGATGAGACATTTCAATCTATAATTCGAATGGGTGGTATTAAGTTTATTTTATGTTGTTGTATCTTTCTGAAATTGATGATTTTGATACTCCTTAATACATAAAAATGAATAATAGCCTTTTTTTAGTAAGATAAAACATCACTTTTTTCCACTTTAGATCTAATTATTAGGACTCTACCCACAAAAAATGACTACAGTTCTATGTTTCCCACCTTAATTGAGAGATTTTACCCAGAGAAACACTAATATTATGTTAGTAGATCCTTAGGTAAACAAATGTTTTGCATGAAATCTTAATGATACATTTTAACACGCCATATTTTTACTAAAGTATACATAACATAACTATAAAAATTGATCATCGTTAAAAAAAACCAAAAAAATAGATGAAATTGCATCCCCTTGAACTAATATAATCTATTTCCTCCTTGATCAGAGGAACAAGTTTTGACCCATGGGGAATTGTGGTTCTTATATTAGTGTAGTGACTTATATAGTCACAAGAGACAGGTATGCTCTAGAATAATTTTTATTTTATTTTCTTTATCGCTTCAGCCACTTAGTCATTTTACAGATTTCTAAGGATGGAGGGTAGTTATATTATACGAATGGGGGAAGAAGGGCTCTTGAGGTGGCTTCAAAATTTTCTTTATAGGGGAGGTATATAATGGTAGTGGAGGTATTAATTAGTGTGATTATTTTTTTCTACCTTTTTACAGTGTTGTATATGTTTATTTTTTTTTATTTTAGGGTGGATGTAAGCCGTACAGATGAGTTATGCTGATTTTTTTTTAATTTTATAATGCTGTTTTAATTAATATTTTATGGGTGAAATTGTTCCCGAGTGGTGATTCCTTGATGCCCAGAAACATTTTCCACCCCATGGGTGTAGTCCATCCACATTAGTCCATCTTAGTATTCCTATAGTAGAGTCTATGTCTGAACCATGGGAATTCATAAGAAACACGGACAATTAGGGAGGGATTGGGAATGTCTAGGAATGAATTTTGAATTTCAATGAATAAGGATTGAAGACATTGTAATTTATAATGAGAAGATATGAGAGACTATCAAATATATAAAGATTCGAGAAATTCTATGGGTATAAAAGGTTGTGAAATGGTAATGCGTTGGGACTAATAAATGGAAATTCACATTCACAACCAATTTTATAATGTAATATCAGATCATGAGATATTGTACAATATTGGAGTTAATGATTATACTCCATCCTAATGAAGCTATAAAAATACCTTGGTTCCAAAAATACTCTATCATTCACTAGATAGTTTGGTTTTAAGTTCCTAGTAAAATGTCCATTGACCTATTTCAAAGACTCATGAATTATCATTTCACTACTGGGGGAAAGAAAGTTATCCCCTTATCACATACATTATTTGTAGTACCACACAACACTAAATATGAAAATATCCTAAAAATAAGTACTCAAGGTTGTCTAAAGCTACCTTCATTCTCTGATACAATGTTATGAACATGGTGAATCATTCCATTGGTTCTTCAATGAAGATTTTGTCCATTCTTAGAGACACCCCACAAAAAAAATTTATAGGGAATAAAACTGATCTAGAAATGGATTGGTAAATTCCTCCTGATAATTGTGATCTCTGTATTTACTTGTCAATATTTGTAGGGAAAAACTAAATTTCATTTTTAATTCTTTCAACTCTCAAACATATCACACCTAGTTATAGGGTGATTAATTACTTATCCAAGACACCAAAGGGAGTGGTGCATAACACATATAAAATATAGTTTCCTATTTTTATTCTTATTTATACTATGATATTATAGGCATGAAAACCTTCACTATGGTCAAATATGTGATCTACTAAAATCTGCGAACATAAACATTCAAACTCTCCTTTTTAACTCTTCAGAATCATAACATTTGAATAATTATTTTAAAATATTCATTTTAAAATATTTATTTAAGAACTCAGTCTACTAAGTATTCATTAAAAAATTTCCTTAAAAGAAAATATCGAATATCGCAACACATTATTCTTCATTTAAGACTCTAAATACAATGGAATCTATATTTCCAAAAATACTCATTCAGAAAATTCCTAGAATTAGACCCGAAAACATGATTCATCCAACAATATAAACCATGCATGAGTTTCATTTACAAGCTGTATGGTTTCCCTCATGAACACTGCATGTTATCCTACTTGTCCACACCTAATGATATAGTTCACATTATATAACAGTTTCATGAAATATTCTGACTCCTTATGCGAAAATATTTATACAGGCCATTGAAATATTGTCTATCCTCACCCTACTAAACTATTTAAAAATTTATCTATCATTCATGTATTTTATATCATTTCCCAACTTCAGATATTAAGATCAATTATAACCTTAATATATCACCCACCTCTTCAATTCAACTAGTGAACATGATCCACATAAAATTTAAAACCCATATCAACTTTCAGTTATGGTCCAAAGACATTTCAATATCTCAAAATCATGAATATCATTTCATTATGCAATTCTTCCATGCATACCTTCACCATCAGTCCTCTTCCACAAATTCTTCTTTATGTTAACACATCGAATGCACTCTCCATTTATATATATATATATATATATATATATATTCAACACATATTCATATAATAGATCTTCATTAAATTATTCTTGACAAAGCCCATGCCACTTCAATCAAACATACCTCATTCATACCTCATATATTATCCACAAATCCAACCCATCAATAATTGGTTGCAACAATCTCCCCCTTTGAATATTGTCAATAATGTCAAATCATTCCCAAATAATAATATCCAAAACATCATTCTTCTCCCATATTTTTCAATAAAATACAAAGGGTCTTTGTCTTTTTGGGAAATATCATTTCCATTTTATAACCCCCCTTCCTCAAAATAATCCATGCACTAAATATATCCATTGAAATTTTCACCTTTAAAACCACTTCATGAATACCAGATTAAGAAATATATTTCACCTAATAAAGGATTTCACCTATAGAAACCATTATAATGATATCCCAAAAATATGTTTGAAATCAAGACAACCTTAATAACTGAATTTGACACCTGCTCAACTCTTTAACAAGCAAGATAATTATAGATCTTCACAAATCCAACTTCTTCAGACAGATTCCAACATATAGAATTAGATCCAAATTTTAATTTTTTGGATGAAAGATTCATTAATATTTGTTCATATATTCATTCACGAAACTTAATTCATTATCTCTTTCTTATGTCTCTAGATTTTCAACTTTTTTTGGGAAATTTTAGCATTAAAACTACATTCATTTTCATAATGCATATCAAGATTTGGGTGTGGTATCGACTAAAATTCAAATTTAAAACATGTAAACACTGATTTTCATGATTCCAATATATTTTCAGGGATACAAATACAATGTTTCTTGAAACCCATATCACAAGGCATCTCCATTTTCTAAATTAGGCTAAACGACCTTTTTGAGCAAATTTTTCAACTCCCCCTTAATATATTCATTTTGTACTTGCACAATGTGGAATGATTTTACCATGAGAGGAACTTATTAATATTATATTCTTAAAATAATTACAAGGTTATCTTAGAGAAACCACATATATAATTCTATAATGTTAGTGAAAAATAAATTTACATGAAATATTAAATAATGCTACTTCCTCAAAAAGTTGTCCAATCACTTCACCATGGTGTGTCATCATCAGATAGGGACTGAACTCACATTTTGAGCATTATAATAATGTCTCAAAACCATTTGGGGGTCAAGTTAATTGACTTCGAGACCTGGATCACTTCAAAATATTCCATCATATTCACTACTTTATAACATTTTAGCATGAACAAACATATTCTAGAATTTCTGTATAGATTCATCATAGATTTCTCTAAGGCAACAGATGAGACAATATTGTTTCACAAATTTTCCCTACCAACTTTCATAATATCCATACTCTTCCAATCTTTATAGACATATTTTTTCATGGAAAACACAACTTATAACAAATACAATTAGATTCCTTCATTGAATTCCCAAAATAACCGATTTAACAATATAACTGGATAGATTCTATCTTGTGGCCTTTATGATGATAGATTTAAACACATCTTTAACATAAATTATTCTTCAAATCCTTAATGATTCTACTTTGATTCACACATAGTGAAACTACTCCTTGTATTAAATCTCCTCTAAATAAATGCACACATCTGTTTAAATAATATAGAGAAAGGGGAGAGGGGTATCTCCAATATATCCATTCTGCGAAATGTGGTTAGTCCTTGTGAACCTACCCCTTACATTATTCTTCCATGTTTTTGTATGATGTGCAACAATTTAAAAAACCACATCATTACATGAATTAGATTCAACCCCTATTGTAATGACCAGATCACTGTTAAATAATTCTTTCTTTGAAGCATGATATTTTGAGTTTTGTCATCCATATTTCTCTATGTAAGAGATCCTCCACCATTATTTTATTTATGCTTCATAGTGGTATAGTTGAAATGGAATATACATGGCACTATTGTAACACTTTCTATATGGGTCTCTTGAACTACCCATGGATTTGTGCTGTATACTTCTTGAATCCCAAAAAATCTCTTATTTCTATTTTCTATTGTTTTAGGCTTATCCGTCACTACATAGAGCTCTTCCTCTAGCTTAGTGACCCTCTTAAACTTTACCATAGTAGTTATTTTATATTCTCAATGAGATAATTCTTTTCAATTAGAACTATCATCATCTTTTCTTCATGTAGTTTTCTAAAGACAACCATGGTGACTTCATGTTTTTTCTTAATTTTCATGATCACCTTCATTTATTGTTTCAGTTCTACAATTACATCATTTTTCTCCATATTCTTCCTCAACATAGAGATAAGTTTCCTACAAATTTTATATGAGGACACAATTACTTTTTTTGATTGCACCCACTTATTTTAGGTGTATCACATAATTTGGTTGTCTCAAATTTAATATCTTCAAGAGATATAGAATATATAATTTCTAATTTACAAGAAGCACATGAAAAATAATTAGGTACATGTGTACATAAAATATCTATGAATTTTACCAATTTACAAGCACTTGAGATCTTGGATTCATTATTGATATTCTTTCTTTAGCTTTTAAAAAAATTACATTATTCATCAATATGACACACCTTTAGATCAGCCACCAATTTATTATCATCATTTGGAACAACTTTATTTACCTTAATTCACCATAGTTGTTTTCCATAAAGATCCTCAAGTTCCACCCACATATATCTAGAAAGTTTTGAGTGAGAAAAACACCAATTTGGTGCCAATTTTGAAATATATTTCCCTTATTACAAGTTTAAAAACGATTTCTTAGTATACTCTACATCATCTCTCGTACTATATACCAGGAAGGCTGTAATTTTTTTAAAATTCAAGGAACTGTACCCACGTTTCAATAATTGTGGGTATATTATGTCTGGTGTGATAATCTATACCCACAGATTAAATAAAACCATGGGTATTATGGAAATATCTGGAGATATACACACAATTTCCATAAAACCTTGGTATAGTTGTATACTGATGCCTCAGTTTCCCATGGTTTATGAAAACATGGTTATACAATATACATATGGTTTTAAGGGCTATACACACAGTTCCAAACTGTGGGTATATGTGATTTTTCTATTAGTGTATCTTCACTTGTATATATGGTCGAACATTCATCTAAGAAAGATATGATTTCACCCCTTCCTTTATGATTTCTAGATACATTATTTATAAATCCATAAATATTGGATCTATTTTGATCATCTTTATTAAAAGGCTATCATGGTAATCTTGAGTCAAAGAACTTGCCACTTGGCTCTCTTTCCTAGGGTGGTGTTGTATTGACCATTCAATATCTTTATTCAACTCCAACTATCTTCTTTAGTGCATATTCAGATCCTTTTAAGTGAAAATAAAATTTAAATTTTTATGATCAGTATATATATCACAAATTTATCCTGAAAGATAATACATCCATGTCTTTAATGCAAATATTACCATAACTAACACAAAATCTTGAGTCGAGTAATTTTTCTCATGTATTTTCAATTTTTGTGAGGCATATTCTTTCACCACATGATTTTGAATGAAAACACATCCCAAACCCTTCTTAGATGAATCAATATAGATCACAAACATTTCTCCACTATAGGGTTGTGTGTGCATGGGTGCACTGACTAAAATTCTTTTCATCTCCATAAATGTTTCATCACATTCATTCGTCCATATGAACATAAATCCTTTTTGTGTAAACATTGTCGGTGAATTAGATAATATTGACAATTATTTCACAAAATGTCAATAATATCCATCAAAACCAAGAAAACATGGGATTTCAGTTACATTTATTAGTCTAGGATAATGTTTAATAACTTCTATCATTGATGGATCCATATATATCCCCTCACATAAGATTATGTGACCAAAAAATGAAACATTCTTAAGCCAAAATTCTCACTTGGTAAATTTTTCAGAAACATTCTCTTTTATGAGGGACTTCAGTACAATACTAATTAGATATTCTTGTTCTTCCTTTATCTTAAAATATATAATAATATCATCTATAAAGACTACCACTAGTAGATCAATATTGTATTAAATAAATCTATTAATAAAATCCAAGAAGATAATTGAGGAATTAGTAAGACCAAAAGGAATCATTATAAATTTGTAGTGTCCATAACTTGTATGGAATGCCATATTGGGTATATACTACTTCTTAGTAGTTAATTGACGATATCTGAAATGAATATAAATTTTGGAAAGGTATTAATATCCAAGTTGTTGGCCAAATAAGTCATTAATATGGGGAATATGATATTTTTTCTTGATAGTATTATTTTTATGTTCTCGATAATCAATGTAGAGTCTCATTGATACATCTTTCTTCTTAACAAACAGAACATGTGCAACCCAAAGTGAGACACTAAATTGTATGAATCCCTAGCCATGATTATCCTAGAGTTTCTTCTTCAATTCTAGAAACTATTTTGGGGCTATTATATAAATATTTTTGAAATAGTCATAGCACCCTATATTATTTCTATTGAGTACTCAACTTCATGAATAGGTGGATGGCTTAAAAAATTCGTCCATGAAAAACATCAAACAAATCTGACATAATAGGTGTGTATTTAATGGTGAGTTTCTCCAAAACCAACTTAGATAGATAAACTTCCTTAATCGGAAGTAAGACCCACAATATGGAATTAATTTCTACTAGAATTTCATATATATCCTTGCATCGTTAGAAAATCATAGATTCATTCAGAATAAGAAATGTGACTTCTATTCCTTGGAAATTAATGATAGCTCCAAATATAGATATCCAATCCATGCTATGAATCACATCAAATTCAGAAAAATGATGGTTCAAAAAATTTACAAGAATCACTTTCCCACAAACTTCAATAGGAGAAGAATTATAAAATTGTGATGTGACCATTGTTCCATTATAATTTTCCATAGCTATCTCAAAATCTAATTGTTGAGGTAATACAAAGATACTTGTAGAAAATTCTTTTTAAATAAAAGTGTGGATAGATCTAGAATAAAATAAAATATTATCTACTTTAGACTGGAGGGTAAGTTTACCTTTCACCACATTATTTTATTTCTCCACATCTCCAATATTGATCAATTGTGATTTTTTTATCCTTAAGATATTGATGAAATTGATCACTATGGAAAACCATTAGATCAGGGAATTGGTTAGCATATTTCCCATTTTATTTTCAATTGTAACATTGATGTGTGGGGGGTGAATTTTTTGTACCCTTTTCTCGATTTGCATCATTAGTTATTTTTTCCCCTTCACTTCGGTAGTCAGATGCCTGATGACATTATTTACCAAACTTTAAACATTTACTAGTCCACTTAAGAATGTTTCCTCCATTTTTTCCCACACTTTTGAGGATAAAGGAAAATCATATTCTCTTCACTATGATTTTTTGGATTTTCCTTAAATTCCATTTTTATCTTATTATTACACTTATTAAATTGACATGGGACTTCGATCGCTATCTCAACCTTGATAGCATAACAAAAAATTTCCTCATAGCGGATGAAGTCCCTTATGGATAATTCCCTTCAAATGGTTAGTTTTATGCCACTAGAAATCTGATTAGTTTTACTCTCAAGTTGAATAATAATTTCAGAAGTGTAGCATTCAAGTATTTTAAAATTTTCTTCGTATGTACCAATAGATTCATTATATTTTTTACTTAAACTCATGAAACTCCATCTTCTTTTTCGTATGAAGAATACAATGAAATTACTTATTAAAAAATAAGTTTTTGAACTTTTCCCATTCCATAGAGTCAATTTAATCTCATAACATCATATTTTTGATAATATTCCACTATTTATCTAGTTCACCTTTTAAAATATATACTTCCAAGACAAAGTTCTCATGTTATGAACATTGTAGAACTCAAAACATATCTTTAGTAGTATTGATTAATTTTTCATCCACTAGTGGATTAGAAGACCTACTAAAATAAGGCAAATGCTTCCTCGTGAAGGACTCAATAGAATGTTGTTCTCTTATTTTCTCATTTGTAAATCCTTCATGATTTATGGAAATAGAATATTTTGTGAGCATAGAAAATATATTTTTTCCTACTTCCACAAAATCTGGTTTCTCAATGGGGGAAGTGTTTCATTTCCCATCGTATTCATCATTAAAATGTCTCTTTTGGGTTCCATCCATTGATTAAAATAAAGAATCATAGTGCGGGAAAAAATAATAACAATAGGAAAACCAAAAGATTAATATAAAAAACTTAGTAAAATTTTAATTAAGGACACCTTAGGTTTTATCCTATATTATTTATAACAATCGCTGAAACTCTAAGCTTGTAAAATATACTTAGACTTATCCTTGGGTCCTTACTAAGCTTTTCTCATCCTAGTTTCTAAAGGTTAACTAAACCTTAATCTAACACCAACTATAACAGACCATAATTTTCATACAAAGATATAACATCCAAATATAATTATAATCACTACATAAAATAACGAAACCATGATAGGTCCATATAAGTTTAGTGTTTTTGGAAAATGGGAAAGATAAAAAATGGTCTTTAAAACATCAAAATCATTTCCCACTTATTCCTTCATAACTAGAGACCCATTTTGACAAATCTTACTTAAGACCACTATTTATATTCTAGGGAATAGAAAAATAAGAAAGGGTGAGATCAGATACTCAATAATTATAAAAAATTTATATATCAATCATATCATAATCATGGGACATAATAACATACTCCAAACATTTGAAAACTATTTTCTTCATTTCAAAGATAATTTTTTCATGTCATGAGAAAAATAATAGAAGTTCCTAAAGAACATATTTCTTAATATCATAACATATGATAAAAAATTTTGGCATGCACATAGAAAATAATATCCATATAAGTCAGTAATAATCATTACATATAATTACCACACTTAACCATGCCTAGATTATATAAGTTTAGTGTCTTCAGAAACAATGAATCATAAAAAACTGGTTTATAAAACCTCTACATCATTTCCTTCTTATTCCTTTATAACTAGAACCCCCTTTTGATACATCTTACTCATTATCCTTCTTTATATCCTAGGGAAAATAAACATAATAAAGGCTGGGCTTAGATGCTTAGTTAGGGTAAATAAGGAAGAGATCAATCATATCATAATCACGGGATGTAAGAAAATAATCCAAACATTTGAAAATTATTTTCTGTATGTCAAATATCTCGATGTCTTGTCATGTTAAAAATCATATAAGTTTATAAATAACATATTTCATGAGATCATAACATAAGACATAAAATTATGGAATATACATAGAAAATAATTTCCATTTAGTCATGGATCATTTTCAGGACTATCATAGTGGACAAAGTCCATTACTAATATGACTTCACTCCTTGTTCTAGTCCTATGTTACTGAACCTGGTTTTCTTCACATTCCATCCATGTATTACTGAACCAATATCGTTTCCCATTCTAGTTATACCTATATCATTAGATATTAATATTTACCTAATGAATTATAGGTAGATATTGGCCCTACCCATCACATAATGAAACCATACATATGTGTGACCCAAGAATATAAATCATTCATCATATCAAGAACCATGTAATGAAATGGTTTTCCTAAACATGATTCAATCATAACACAACTAATGGAAAAAATGGGTTTCATAAATATAATTCCATTATAAACAGAAACCATTGATAGAAATAATAGTGATAATATCATTGAGAATATATCCCCATTAAAGTATAGGTAACATCAACTAATGTTATCATAGATGAAAAATAATATTCATTGAACACTTGAAAGTAATTCTTGAGGAAAATATACTTTTTATTTTAAAAAAGGTTTATTTTATTAAAATTCCACCCAATTTTAAAAGAAAATATTTTACTTTAAAATAACCTTATAATCTTGTAAATGATTCTTAAAGGCAATAAGGCACCTTGAAATCATAAAAATACATTCATTTCATATAAGTTAAAGAAAAACATTCTCCTGGAACTTTTTCGAGAAAATTCACAAAGTACCTTGTTTGTAATAAGAAAAAAAGATCCATTTATTACCATTTAGTAAAAATTCATACATGGGTAAATATGAATTTAAATTTTTTTAGAATAATAGAAAATGTATTCTAGATTTTTTTATGAAACATGTTAATGTATGATAAATGTTCCCTAGTTAATACTTATATATAAAAAGTTCGATAAAATAATCAGATTATGAAATTAACCCTTACCTTAGGTTTGATTTCCTTTGTACATATTTGAAAACCCTATATAATGGACAAAATAATGTTATTAACTTATTAGAAAACCATTTTTATATCTATGACATCATATGTGATCATATTATCGCAAACTATTTAATAATATTTCATTATTACTCTTCTTTTGGGTGTTAAATTCTTTATTTTCATATGCATGTTTTGTCATAAAAGTCCCAATTATTGTTCATATGATAGAATTCCATAATTTACAGAATTATATAATGGTAATATATATATCATATTTATTCATTATATAAACTTATATAACCATTCTTGAATGGTGAATTTTTAAAATGAATCGCATTGCGTCGTGGCGACGATAGGTCGTACAAACACACGAATGATGGTATCATTCCATTAACAGTAAGATGGTATGGAAGTGGACGATATATATATTATTCTAGAATAAATATATTTATATAATATATATATATATATATATATATTATTTCCATAATTATAACCATACAAGTAATGTGGTGATGAAAAACCGATTACACCATGGTGTGGAGATGGTAAGTCGAACGTACGCACGTGTGGTACTTTAATTTTTTGTAGAATGGATAAATAACGGAATATTGTTGTTTAGTAATTGAAATCACATACCCAAATAGAGGTGATACTTTAGTTATTAATTTATATTGGAAACAAAATATGAAGAGGAAGTGGAATAATAAATAATTTTGAAAGAGTCGGTAATGAAGATTACCTCTTATTTGGTGAGCTCCCTCTAGACCTTCTCTTAGGGACACTAGAGTTCGTCATTTGAAAAGATCATAACCTATAGAATGTTACTAGGGATGTTTAAAATGGAAATGTTATGGGAATGTTTGATATTTAAGGCTCAAAGAGATGTGAATAAGTGAAGAAGGTAGTTAACTTTTATAATTGAGGTGGGATCACTTTTGAAATTTCTAAAGATATTAATTTATAATAAATTTAGTTTCAATAAAAATACCTCTAAAAGGAAGTGTATCCTAAGATAAGATGTGATAATGTTATAATATCATCAACCAATATATTTTTTTTTACAATTTTTTGTATTTTTTTAAACCTTATCATTTTGATGACCCCATACTTAACCAATATTAATTTTAACTAAGGTAACAAAATTTTTAAATATTAAAAGGTAGAATTTTTTTATTTATATGATGTAAATTAGAACATAAATGAATAATAAAGAATATTTCAGTCCATATTATAAGTAATTGGTATTTTTAAATATTTTATATTCGTTTGAAATAATTTCATAAAATATTATTTTGATAAAATATCAATAGTTTCAATTTGACACTTTATTTCTTGGATTTAAAAAATATCCACATAATAAGTTAAATCAAAAAAATATTTATTATATTTATAAAAAGAAAAGGCAATTAATAAAATTATTTTTTATATATTAGTTATCTAAAATAATATTTATTTTAATATTTAAATTATTATTTATTTTATATTTCAATTAACAAAATAATTACTAAACTAGTGTTGTATAATTATTTAAGATACTTTTTTCTTCACTAAAAATTAATAATTAATTAATATAATGAATATATATTTTAAATATCTTAATAATATTTATTATAGATTTTATCTATTGTTTATCTCTATATCATAAATGACATATTATTTAAAACGTGTAGGTGACATCTTTAAATGTTTATTAATTAAAATATACAAAATATCATAATTTCATCAAAGTGTCTCAAAACATCTAAAGTTAATTTTTATCATAAGGGTATATTACTATACATAAGGGTAAGTAACTATTCATAAGGGTAGGTTACTATTCACCAAAAAGTATGTTTTTTTCATCAGACTCCAAAAATCACCCTGAGCACAACCGTGTATGTCTGATTTTCAAAATTCAAATAATAGAAGTTGAAAATATAGGTTTATTACCTCAGTTATAACCAAGTTTTTTAGAGATTTAGTGTTTTATTCATTCAATATTAATTTTTTTAATCCAAGGGGTGTAACATTATCCCCTCCTTAAAAAAAAATTTCTTCCCCAAAATTTGATATTTTACTTTGAAAGTTATTGATTGTTACTTTGAAAATTTCATTATGAAAAACCCATATCATAAATAGGGTTAATAGAATATCCACTATAAAAATGTTAAGGGAAAATAGGTGGTCAATAATAATAATAATAATAATAATAAATGAATAAATAAATTATCCTTTCGAATGGAGTGACATTGATTTGAATAAAAAACCGGGACATAGAAGAAAAACTGAACTATTAATTTCTGGTGATGGAAAATAGGTTTATATGAAAGTAGATTACGACAAAACCATAAACTATAGTTCTAAAAAATTTCATTAACATTATCAAAAATCATGATAACATAACAAAATTTAGTATTCTTTTCATAGAGTTGATAGATTATTCCACTATATAAGTGCATAAATATACGTGTATATTTTATAAACATGATCTTATCCTTTGATTGTTCCTTAAACTACCTATACTTCATCTCTTAGCATAACTAAGTTTCATCATGTGGTTTCATTAACCTCTAAAAACTCATACAATAATCAATTTAAACAATTTCATAAATGGTTTAACATTCCAAAAGATCAAGATCTGATACTTAAGAATCATCCCATATCCATACTTACTAGATCCATGTAATCATGGTCCTTGGAAATCCTCACTTTTTAGAACTCCATGATCAATCGTACTCAGTGCATCTGCTACCTTATTTATCTTTATTCAACATGAAGAATACCTAAATTTTCACATTCCAAACATGTGAATATCTTCATCATGTGTCCTCTTAAAATGTGGTAATAACTCAAATTACTGTAAATCCTTATTAGATATATTCATTCAACCTTACACATGCTATTGGATATATTCCTCATATCTAAAAAAATTGTAAACTCCATCAATGATAGAAAAAACCACTTGTTGACTAGTTAGTAATCATTTTTGAGGTAGTCAGTACTTATCCAAAACAATCATTTCTTCATGATTATTTGAATCATTAAAAATTTATTAAGGGTTGTTTTTCACTCAACCGTTTTCTTTCCAAAGATATTAACTTTTTACTAAGTCACTTATCCTTGGTAAAATTCATCATACGACCTCAAATATTTAATGAAATAGAACTCTTGTACAATCCTCATATATTCCATAATTCTTATAACGAGTATATTACTGATAAAATATTCAAATGAAAAGATTATTAATGAAGCATATTAATCATTTCACATTATCTATGGTTATATAATAACTTGATCATTATCTAGTAACATCATTTGGGGAATATTCCTTTGATGCTTGGAACATTGATCTGCATTGTGTCCCATATACTTGACATTGAAGCATTGTACATTGAAATTTTTTTCTTACCCTTGAAATCGTGAAATTGGTATCCTTTTTCTTAACACATATAAAAAACTCTCATTCCTTTCAAGCACCTAACATGATGATTCTTTTCACAGTTGTCACATGTGAAAAGAACCTTCTTTCCCTTATTCACTTTATTCATATTTTTCTCTACCATACTCTTCTTCTTTTACTTCCCTTCAAAGACACAGAACTCAAAAAATTCTTTACCTACCTTGTATACACATGATACCATTTCCTCATATGATGAGGACACATGGGAGACTATCTTCCATTGAAATGATGGCTTATGGATATAAGAGATATGATCCTTATTACACTTTGCAACATATGAATTGGTGAAGTTCTCATTCCTTATACTAGGTTCCATTTTTGATCAATTTCATATACTAAATTAGATCATAAAATTATGAACTCTATATAACCATAAACATGGTATAGTACATAACATAAATTTATGCATCACAAATCCTAGAACCATATACTTTGGATATTTAGGGGCATAAATCCTTAATAATGGATTGTAATGAAAATGTGAATTATCCAAATCATATCCCCCAGGAGTGTCAAACCAGGAGTGTAGTAAGGACCATTTTCATGTACCAGGTTACCATAGGTCAAGCTCGAAACACCTTGTCGGAGTTATTACTCCTAGGTACATTTATGCCAGAACCACGTCCACTTGCAGTATCCATACATGGATTTATTTTCTAGGAAATAAATAATATATTCCTTACCAAAATTCTCGGATGTTCATTAATGTGTATAATCAAGTATTTTTTAGATTTTTTTTCTCAACTCTACATGTTCTAAATCTAGTTTCCAAGTATTCTAATAAACTTCCATTGATACGAACTGTAACACCCCTACACCAATTTCTCAAAGACGGTACAATATTTCAGTACATTAGCATGTTAATAAGAAAGTCATATCCTAAAGTACTGAGTAGTTTAGTAGTTTTTGAAAACCAAATACATACATAAGTTCAACATTACAACTTTATATGAAATACAACATATAAGTTTTATTGGGAACATGGACAACTCTATGTTTATCCCTGTAGGGCATTCATAGTAAACTTATTCATGTCATGATAAAATGAAACATAAGTAAGGGGTCTAATAAAATTCTCAGTATGGTTAAGAAATACAACAGAAGATATCATAAAAATAAACATTAATCATGGCGAATAACAAAAACTGCACGCCTTTAAAAATAAACCTGAACACATTATGGTAAGAATAAGAGTTTAATAAATAATGTCATAATAAATCATAATAATGGGTATTCTACTAGTTGAAAAACCACATGAAATTTCAATTACTAGTTTCATAATGAGTAAATCCATAATGTGGGACATCATAACCATACTATCAAGAACTCGTGCCAAGACCATAAATATCCATATTGTCAAGGCCTCATGCCAAGACCATAGTTTATCTCATGAGACCTACCGATGAACCGGGTGGCTATAGCTGGCCCCCACTGACATTTACTATGTTTAATGCATTCCTCTTATGAATGGGGATAAACATAAAAGAACATATATATTCATATTGA
Organism: Viscum album; assembly: GCA_963277665.1. Classification (NCBI taxonomy): domain Eukaryota; kingdom Viridiplantae; phylum Streptophyta; class Magnoliopsida; order Santalales; family Viscaceae; genus Viscum; species Viscum album. The sequence continues at coordinate 1,992,052,851 of OY728164.1, forward strand.
AACTAACATATGAAATGTAAATAACATTCCATATTCATTAAACATAAACACTAACCATTCGAAATAAATTAGTGAATGGTATCAAGATAGAACATCCAATTCAAACTGATCAAGAGACCCTTCAAAAATATATTGTATATTATATCATAAGATAAAAAACTATATGAAATAAAAGATTCATCAAAGGATGTTGACATAAATAAAGATACTTATAAATGTGACCATTGAGAAATTATTGAAGAAATAATCCTTAAATATTCCAATGTGTCCCATACCACCTTGAAACATTTGAATAACAATACCTTAAAATATCATGAGAATTAGGAGAATCTTGATATGATATACCATGGGGAATTAAATACACCACATGGAAGGAATATGTGTTGAACAGGGCATATATCTCATGAATGTTAAAGTGAGGTGAGAAAAATCTATTTTTACCCTGGAAAGAAGAGTTATTTTGGAAAAGCATTTGTATTTATCATAAATCTGGTTTAAAATAAAAATATCCTAAAAAAGAAAAGGGAATTACATTGATATTAAATTTTTTTCATAAATTATTTACCACTGAAGTGGAATGATTTAAAAACTCTTTTTTAAGAAGATTTTGAATTAAAATATTTTAGTGCAGTTTAAGGAATTCATTAAAGAGATTTTAAAGTTCAAAGGAATGTTTACTTTCATAAAACTATAAAGGAACAAAAATATATTTTCATGTTAAAATTTTTGATTTTAGAAAGATAAATATGGATTAAAAAATATTATAGAGTGAACTTAAAAATAAGCAATAATTTGAGAGGTTCCTTGAATCGGGCTTGCCTTTTAGAAGAATTTATTAAATATTATTTTAAAACATTTAACTCACCATAAAATAAAGAAGAATTATGAATGGTAAAAATATATAGAACATTCAAAAATAATTTATGAGGAGTAAATAATAATAATTAATAATTTCATTGAGTTGATTAGAGAATAAGAGCAATTTTAATGAAAATGGAGGTTCGGGGAGAAAATACTTACAACTTTGTAATCAATTGAATTGTATGCCCAAAAACTAATAATAATCAAGTGATACACCGAATAACATGAAAATAAATATATTAATGATGTGAAATATAAATGGAAATAACGCATACACCCTACACAAGTAATAGAAGTGAATACGGAATATCTCACAAAAATGGAAGTGTGATGAAGAAACCCTTACCTTAAGTCTGATAGTGTTCTTATCTTGATCTTAATGACCTAAATAATAAAATTTAGGTTCATTAATTAAAAATTACATAACCTACTATACATGAAATTGATTTATTTTAACATTATTAAGTTCATTAATGGATTTTTTATGTGTTAATAAGTTTAATTTCATTGTTCGGGTCTATTTGTTTCATGATCGATATACTTATATACATGAATAGAGAATCACGTAAAATGGGGATGGTTGTCCAGAATTAAAGTTATATGTTATTAGTGAAAATATAAAAGGTTACATGGTTGTAGATTTAATTTTGTTACTTTGAGTGAAGATGAATCATTATATAAATTATTTAATTATAACTGTTTGGGTTAATTGGCGGTTTTTGAACACAATGAACTCATTTTGATTTATAAATCAAAACCTTGCGTACAAAAAGATTCTAGTACCATAGAACAAAAGAATAAATATATTTTAGTCTTTTTCAACCATAATAATGGTTTCATCACCATAATTAATGACAATAATAGAAATTGAAGACCCATCATCCTTGAATGTGGAAAAATAGCACATCTCAAAGGGTGTTTTTTACTACTAGCATAAAAGAAGGATAAAGGAGGGATAAGAATAACCTATTACATAATAATAAAAAATTATAGAATATGTAAGTTTCTAGAGTTGGAATAATATTTGGATGATGAGAGGTGAGAATAGAAATAAAAATAAAGGAACTTGAAAATAGAGTAAATGAATTCAAAAGAGAAATTACCTCTTATATTAATCTTCCTTGAAAGCCTATTTAAGGGAGAGGATTTGGCATTTTTATGACAAAAAGTGCTTATAGATGTGGGGGAGGATATTTGGGGATATTTTGGGACACGTTGGACTAGGCATAAGGATTTAGAGGAGTGAAGAGAAGAGGAGGGGGGGTTAGAGTGGAGGAGATGAGTAATTTTTGAATATCTTATTCATTATTTTATTATTTTTCTCAAGACCCACAATATTACTTTTTATTTTGACCAAGAATTGTAATATGTGTATGTGAGTTTGAACCAAGTGTTCTTACATCATCCTTTAATCACCTATAACACAATAAACCATGTATTTAGTATTTATCATAAAATATCGTATTTTACTATTCACCTAAAATTGAAGATTTTAGAAAAATCCCAAAAATTCACCATTACCATTTTTCATCATGTAGAACCAAAAAATTAATTATATTTTATCAAAATAATTTTCTAAATATATAAAATTTAATATTTAAATAAATTCATTATTTAATTGAAAAATATAGTTTTTAAATTTAAAACTGATTTTGCAATACTTTCAAAAATTACCTATGGTCTCAAAAAATTATACCAAAATAATTGGATAATAAAATATTTATTTAGGAACATACTTTATGAAAATGAATTTTAAGTCCACTTATTAATTTAAACCTATAATTAAATATTTATCACCCAAAAATTAACAATATTTGATCAATAATTTATAAAATCTTCTATTTCATTTATAATGTGCCTAAATTTTACTTATACATCCATGGGTGAGGTTACTATTCATAATGGTATATAACTATTCATAACGGTACATTACTTTTCATAAGGGTAAGTTACTATTCATAAAGGTAGGTTAATATTCACCAAAAATTAGGTTTGTTCTATCAGACTCCAAAAATCACCCTGAACACAACCATGTATGTCATATTTTCAACATTCAAATCACAGAAGTGAAAAGTTAAGTTTGTTAGCTCGGTTATAACAAAATGTTGTTATGCAGAGACTTAGTGTTTTATGCATTCAATATTAAATTTATTTGTAAATACTTTGGGTGTTATATTAATGAAATTTATATATTATATATTCAATAATTTTTTTGACATTAATCCAATATATTGGACAAGTATGCGATAAGAACAAATCCAATTTTAGGCATCAAAAAGATGTATTTTTCTAAAGGTGGTTTTTCCAATTTTTAATGGAACCCTTGTTTTAAAAATAAATTTAAACACTTTTATAAATATTATTTGAAAAAATAAACTTTATTTTGTATATTTTAATTTCAAAATTATCTTAGGGTTATTTTTTTGGGTATTTCTCTAAGAAGATTAATTTTTAATGAATAGTGAAAATACTAAATTTTAATTTAACACAAAATTTTTATATAAATAATTTATTGATTTAAATTAGTTTTTATACTGGGTTTGAAGTAAGATTTCATCAAATATACATCTATTAATCTAATTTAGGTTATTGTAATAATTTTTATATTTCATTTAGATATAAAAACTTTGTAAACTTTTGAACATTTTCACTTTAAAAACCCTCTTTATCATCCCATTTGCGAGATTAATTTTAAATTAATTTCTAACACTTAATTGATTTTAATTTGAAAAAATTGATTCTAAATTTAAAATCAGAATTATTTATAATTTATAATAAGGTGAAATTTATTTTTTACTAAAATCATTATTGAAATTAGTTTAAATTAATTACAACGATTAAGAGAATAACATGTTTACAAAGGGACTAATGTTTAAACTTAAGAAAAAAATGACGTATAAACTTGTCCCAAACAAATTTTATGGATATATTTATACCTTATAACTTATATTATATATTTTTGTTCATTATTATAGAGACATTATGTGAAAAAAATGTGGGTGGAATTCCCTTATGAAAACAATTACAAGTTTTCCACTCACCCCACTTATGAAAGTCCTCCCCCTCTCCCCCTTATCCTCACATATAGAAAAAACTTGGTTCAGAAACAACATACCCAAATATCACTAAAAATTCATTTACCTCATCCTATAATCCTTATCTCAGGTAGAAACTCAACTTAGTAAGGAATTAGTGTAAACCGAAGGAGGATACCTAAAGAAGAGGTAATGTTTTTCTAAAATCATTTTTATTTTATTTCCTTACCCATATCTTTAAATTATTTTTATATTATTCTCACATATTAAAATAATTATCTTAAATATACTAATATGTTGTTATTTAATGTTTATGACCTAAAACATCACATACTTCTATCAAATGTGTTACGAAATAATCATTGGTGCGCGAGGATTATTATCGCATCCCCAACCGAGGTCGTTCGTTTTTCCATTATCAAATTTTTAGGTTATACATAATATAACATACGACTAATTATTTTAGGAACTAATGAGAACCTATTTTTATAATTATTTTTTTAGGTCTCTTTTAGGGGTGTTTCAGGAGAAATTTTAAAACCTTTGGAAGGATATTGGGTTGTGCATGGTTGGTGAAATTTTTTTCCAAAACCCTGCAGTCCATGGTAGTGAAGGATTTTATGGTTCAATTTTTTTTTGAAAAACCATATTATGCACTATTATAAACCATTCATCCCTTTATATGGGTGCGCATTTAGTGAAAACTGTTTGACAAACCGTGCAGCGCCCTCTAGGAAACTGTGCACAGAAATTTATTTTATTCTAAAAATCAAATTCAAAATTTCCCAAACCCCATTAAAAACCAGCTCGACCCTAACTCATGTATGGATGAATTCCTTGGTATTTGGATCTACCAAAAACCAATTTTTACTCCTACAAACCCATTCCATGTTGGATCTAATCTAGGAAATCGTCATTCAATCCTTTCCTAGTATGAATAATTTCCCCGTTCCTTCTCTCACACTCTATTTCTCTATATTCCTTAGGGTTTGTTAGATTTCTATATTTTTAGAGAATATAATATCCATTGTTTTTGATCTCTTACCTAGGTTTGATTTTGGGATCTCAGCTTCTGACATTCTTTGTTAGAGTTTACCATTGTGGGCATTTTTTTGTGTGATCATGTGATCCCAAGGTAGGTGGTTCATTTTATGATGGGATAATTGATTTAAACCAAAATTGATTGATTTAAATTAGATTATTATAAATTGTATTATAAAAAACACAATTCACAAAAAATGGTGATTGAATTTTCTTTAGAATGAAATTTGGGGAATACGCCCAATTCCAATGAATTAGGGTGAGATTGTGGAATTTGATGGATATTGTGAAATTAAATTGTGAAATTAAATTGTTAAATTAATTTTTGAAATTTATTTAAAATTTATATTTGATAAAAAATGGATTAAATTGTTTTGATAACAACCTTTGTTGATTTTATCTTGGAAAAGTGATGAATTTATTAAAAACCCATTTTTGTGTTTAAATAGAAGCTGACATACTAAAATGGGAAATGAGTTAAATTTATTTTGAAATTTTTTGAGATAAATTTCCCAATATTTATTGTTGTTTGAGAAAATGAAATCCTGGATAGTTAGTGGGTTATTTTGGACACCACTCTATTGATGCTTTAAAACAACAACAAAACAAAGTGTCGCTGATCACATCCTCAAGGATATTATGATGATTCCTCTTTTAGCACTATCGAATGGATGTGTGTACACATATTTTCCTGATAACCTATTCAAGTGTATGAGGATCCCATATCCTAGAATTATTATACCTCTAATAAGATGACCATTTTTCTTGTTTGGGATTCTTTTGATATATTCAATTATTTGTAAACTGTTTAACACATGGCTTGGGAAATTATATGAATTGTTTTATATTAAATGTTTATTAAGACGTTATTTAAAATTTCTCCATCAATTAAAATGTAATTTTTTTTTTAAAATTTGATTTTATACTTTTATTACTAGTTTTTTAAAATCGAAATCATTATCTAGTCAATTATTATGGAGTCTTATTAATGAATCCATGGTGAGACCCTATGGGGATTTTAGCTTACACCCTACTTACACATTTGGGTGTTAATATATTTCCTTCTACAAGGATTGAGAAAGGGAAAATCACCATTTGGAGGTAGTGGTTGTTGATCTTTGGGATTGCTTATCCATGTCTATTTGGACTTGGGTTGTTTATCTTTTAGTTTTTGGTACTTTTTTGTCGAACTTTGTGCTTATAAACTATTTTAATTCTAGTATTTTTCTCCCTATAATGTTTTATTTTGAGAGTACAAACCTGTATCTTTTTCTTCTCCTTTCTTATGTAGAAAAACCATTCCGAGCTTTATATTTTATGATATTAGGTTCTTGTATACAACCTATGAGGATTGGGAATTCCCATAGGTCCATGCCAAATATGTCTTTGGTTTTATGGTACTTGGATATCTGGGCTAGTTTGTGACAATTTGGTATCAAAGGTGTTGGTTAAGAATCTTTCATTCATTTCAGTATGAGGTTTGAGATCCTATCAGAACTTAGGTGTATATATGAGTGAGTGTCTTGCCATCTCCCAATGTAATATACCTTAAGTCACAATGGGTGGTTTTTGAAAGATATATTTTGGATTAGTTATCATATTTTCCTTAATTTTGATTTAGGTGAATTGAAATCAAAATTTTGTTTATATATATTATGGGATTAATTTTCCCCGTTTCTTTTGTTTGAGTATTGTTATGTGAAATGTTTTTAAATATTCAATGTTGTTTACTAATGTTATGTAGTATCATTCCTCTGAGAAGACATTTGAATCAGATCTAGGAGGAAACTTATATTGAATGACAGTGAGAAAATACTTCTACAGAATAGAGTCTGGTTGAAGTTGTTGTGCTTGTTTTCCATGCTCTAGGATAATAACTTACACCTGTTCCTGTTTAGGCTCAATCTGTTGAACCTCATTGGGGGTGAATTTGGGATTCTTGATCAGGAATTCCTTTAACAGAATCCACCAATGTTCCAAGGCTTGAAAAATCCTAAAGATGTTGAGGATTAGTTGAGAAGGGTTGAAATTTTAATTGATTTTTTGGAAACATTTAATTATATCAAGGTGATATGTTCCACCTTCAAGTTAGAGGGATCTAGCTAGGGATGGTAGGACACCATGGTGACATAAAATAAGCATGAGGGTTTAGATTAGATAGAATTTAAATATATTTTCACCGAATAGTTGTATCAAGATTCTATGGTGTTGGAAAAGGATATATCACTTTTTAAACTCAAGAAGGATGGTATAACTATTATAGAATAAGAAAATGAATTTACTAAGCTTGTGTAGTTGACACTTGATATAATATCTAATGAGAAGAAATGGACTCGACGGTTCGAGATGGGACTTTGATCTGAAATTCATTATCAATTTTTCTTTATAAAGTTTCTTTCTTATACTGATGTGATGGATAGAGAATTGATGGTTGAGATGGACTTTAATATAAATTCAGGTTCGATGAGAGTTATTTTTTATCCAAGGTGTAGTTCTGTGAGTTCCCATAAAGGGATGAGGTAGCATGATGATTCTCGTGGTGGTTCTTGATAGTAGGGTTCTTCTAGACATCCTGCAATGCTTGAAATATGATCTTTTATTTTATACACCTGTTTCAATCCTGGGCACTCAGAATGGGTTTTCACCGAGGCACCCATGGTATGTGGTTCCTACCGATGCTCATGTCACCTCTAAAACTTCTATCATGTCTATTCTACTCCCTATAGTGGCATGAAATCATCTTCACCAAGAAGTACTATGGTGTAATCAGATTCATCAAGGACTAAAGGGTTCCAACCATAAGAGTCATTAATGGATCTTCTCCCCATAGTGGAAGAGTCTCTAAAGGAAGCAGATACAAGTCCGACGGCTCTAAGAAAGGCTTCATACACCTGATTGTTTCACCTTAGGTGGTACCGACTCTCATACATAAGAGATTTGATGATTCACTTCACCATTGTGTTGATTAAAGAAAACTAAATCGAGTCACGATAAAGAAAAAGTACCCATTTCCAAAAAAAATATGAAATATTTGATTGGTTAAAAGGGGTGAAGTGGATTTCAAAGATTAGTCCTTGATCTGGTTGTCATTAGTTGAGCATAAAAAAATATGACATTTATAAAACTGCCTTTGGGGGATGGTTTGAACATTATCAGTGCCCTGTCATGCCATTTTGTCTAACTAATGAACCTATAGTATTTATGGTTTTAATGAATAATATTCTCTATTATTATCTTTGTACCATAATGATGGACTTTGTGGATGTAATCCTTATTTATTCTATGTCTAAGGAGGATCTTGTGTGTCATTTGAGAGCATTTATATTATTCTTAAAATATAAATGAATTTATTCCCAGATGTCAAAATTTTATTTCAATATTTGGTAAGTGAAGGCCTTGGGACACATAGTGTTAGAAAATGTATCTCAGTTGATCTTGAGATGGTGAAATATTTTATGATGTGGGAACAACCGTGATTTTGTTTTGAGATTTAGATATTCTTGGGTTTATATAGATGTTATCACCAGTTTATGAAGGAATTATCTATGTTGGATTTTATGATGATTTCTATAACTCCTAAGGGAGTAATGATTTCATGGGGTGAAAAATTTCAGAGTTATTTTGTTGAGTTAAAATGTATTTTAGCTTTTTCACTGGTGTAGACTCTCCTAGAGGATGACCATGTCTATATGGTCTTCCATGATGAATCACATTTGGTTTTGGTTTGTGTTCATTTATATGGGGGTCAAATTGTTCTTTATGGATCTCACTATCCTAGGAAATAAGAGAAGAATTATCTGAATCATGAACTTGAACTCACAACTGTGATTTATGTGGTTAAGAGTTGACATAATTATCGTTTTTGAGAAATGTTTTCCATATATTCTGAATATAAGATCTTGAGTTATATATTCTCCCAAAAATATTTTAATCTATTATAGAGGTGTTGGGTGGAATACCTTCATTTTTTTACTTATACAATACCTATATCCCTGGGAAAGTTAATGTCACCGTAGATGCTTTGAACATGGAACTTCCAACCCAAGTCGTGAAGTAATCATCAAATGATTGGAAATTGATGGCTCTTTTTTGACATTTCTATACAGGATTCTGGGAATCCAGGGTCAAGGTTTCATTTTCCAGTGTTCAGTTGACCTTTTATATTCTCGATATGATTCTAGAGGAATTGAAGGTTGATAATGAGTTCTGCAGCATTAAATACTCTCTTTATGGGTGGGGGGGAGACCATGACTTATTGGTCATTATCTAGATAGGGTATTATATGTTTATGATACCTGTAAATTATACTATTACATGTGAGAAAAGATGTTATGGGGGATTACCATTATTCCCAGTGGTATGTACACCTAGAAACCATAAAGATTTTATTTGACGTACAAAGATGGTTTTGATGGCAAGGTATGAGACATGTCATAAATAATATTGGATCTTGTTGTAATACATGACAAAAGTTCAAGGATGAGCACCAGATACATTCTATTTGGCATCATACACTTCCAATAACAACTTATAAATGGGACTAGATCTCTATGTAATTTTTTGTGGGGTTTCCACGTTTGTAGAAAAATAAGAATGTGATATGGTCCATGATCGATAGGCTGACCAAATTAGATCACTTTATACTCATTCATCATAAAACCAATGTTAAAGAGATCAGAGATCTCTATGTGAAAGATATTGTTTTTTTTCATGAAGTTAAATATTATATTGTCTCTAATATATATCCATGGTTAGTAATATGTTTTGGATAAGAATTATAGAGGCACTAGGATCTAATATTTGTTTGAGTATGGCTTACCATCCACATTCAGATGGATAGAAAGAGAGATCTATACTTATTCTTGATGATATAATTCACTCCCATGTTCTAGACTTTGGTGGGGGTTGGGATGACCATTTAGGTCTGGTTGAGTTCCCTTATAACAATAGTTACCCATCCATGATTAGAATGGATCCTTTTTAGGCCTTTTCATGCCATCCTTGCAAATATATATTATTTTAGTTAGATATTTTGGAAATTTACTTGGATGCACCGAGATTAGTGATGAAAAAGAGTCATTTTATTCATTAGATAATGTTTATGAAAGAGAGCTAGTATATGTCTTATGTTGATCATCGCTATAGATCATTGGAGTTTTTAATCATGATCAGGTGTTCTTGAAGGCTTCACCTCATTTGGTTCATCGACGAGTTGGAAGGCAAGGGAATCTTTTCTACATTTTGCGGGGACTTTTGACGTACTTGAGAAGGTGGAAAAATGGCTTACCATTTATCACTTCCACCATATTTATCATCGATACATAATGTGTTCCACGTATTGTAGCTCCAGAAGTATCTTTCATATCTGTCTCATGTTATGAGTTGGAGTTATATTGATGTCGATCTTGATTTATCTGCAACTCAGATTCAAGTCGGGATAGTTGGTTTTAAAATAATGGTTCTTCATGGGAGTATTATACAATTTTTTGAGTGATATGAGAGCATGGTTCTTATACTCATTAGATGTGAGAGAGCGAGACACCAATGAGAGAGCATTGGGCCCATCTTTTTGATATGGAAGCTTCTTGACATGCGTTATGGGGACAGAAGGTCTCTGTGGTGGGGAGGTTATGGAATACTATTATATATTTTTGGTACTCCTCAACCCATACTTTTATGATCCTTTGGTTGGGTCTCTTTTAGGGGTTCATCAGGCCAAATTTTAAAAAAAATTGAAGGTTCTTGGGTTTTCCACGGTATGTGCATGATTTTTCCAAAACTATACACCATGCTAGGGAAAATCATAAAAACTCAAGTGGTGAGGGTTTTCAAGTTTGGTACATGATTTGAAAAAATATTCACCTACCTACTAGAAACATTGGTCCCTCTTAAAGGTGCACATATTTAGAGAGTATAGTTTGAAAAACCATGCGATATTCTCTAGGAAATTGTTTGTGAAGTTTTTTTATTCCAAAAATTAAATTAAAAAATTTCAAACCCCCATTTTGACCACCAATCAACCATAACTTGGGGTTGGACGATATTATAGGTAATCAGAGCTCTCAAGAATAAATTTCTACTGCTCTAAACCATACCCAATGAGGATCAAAGCTAGGAAATCTTCATTCGATCCTTTCCCGGTAAGAATTCTTTCCCTGTTGATTCTCTCCCTCTCACTTCCACTCTCCTCCTTAGGGTTTTTTAGATCTCCATGTTTTTGGAGTATATAATCTATAATGTTTTACATATTTATCCTAGGTGTTATTATCATATATCTATTTCCAACATTCATCATTGGAGTTTCCCATTATGGGTGTTTCATTTTGTAATCCCATGATCCCAAGTTATGTACTAACATTTAAGATTGGCCAATTGATTTAACCAAAATTTTATTGATTTAAATTAAATTACTATCAATTTGATTATGAAAAACCTGATTCAAATTGAATTGGGATTTGAATTCACATTGTCTTGAAATTTGGGGAAAACACCCAATTCTAATGAATTGGGATGTGATTGCAAAATTTGAGGTAAATTGTGAAATTAAATTATAGAATTAAATTTGGAATTTGCTTTGTGAAATTCAATTCAATTTTTTATTTGATAAAGAATGGATTTTTTTCAATTTTGGGTTTTAAATGGAAATTGGAAGATGGAAATGTGTAATGGGAATATTGTATTTTGAATAGTTTTGAGATAAAATTCTCATTATTGATTGTTATTTGAGTGCATGAAAGTCCAGGTAGTTAGTGAGTTATGTGTATAATGGTCTATTGACACTTTATAACTCTAGAAAAACATAGTGTTGTAGATCACATCCCCGATGTGATGGTGATATGACCTATCTTGACTAGTGTTTGAGGGAAGTGTGTACACATATTGACATAATCACATATTCGAGTGTGTGAGGATCCCGTAGAATAGAAATATTGTACCAATTAGAAGATGAACATGTTTCTCATTTGTGATTATCTTGATATATTCCATTGTTTGTAAACTATTTTACACATGCCTTTTGAATTTATATATACTGTTTTATATTAAATTTTTATTATTACATTGTTTGAAATACTTCCATAAATTGAAATGTAAATCACTATTTTTTAAATATTATTATATACTAACATGCCTAGTTATTTATAATTTAAAGATTTATTTGGATAATTATTATGGAATCTTATTATGGAATCCTTGGTGAGACCCAACTGGGATTTTAGCTCACAACCTACCTCTACATTAGAGTGTTTTTATATTTCCTTCTACCAGGATTGAGAAAGGGGAAATATCCACTTGTAGGTGGTGTTTGTTGATTTTTTAGATTATGAGGCTATGTCAGTTTAGGCTTGGGTTGTTTATCATTCAGTTTCAAGTAATATGTGGTTATACATTGTGATTATATACCTATTTGACTTCTAGTAATATTCTCCCTATCGAGTTTCCTTTTTAACATAATGACTTGTATCTATTCATTCCACTATTTTTGTGAAAAAATAGGTCCCACCTTTATCTTGTATGTTACTAGGTTCTAGTCACCAACCCGTGGGGATCAGGAATACCCTTCAGTCATTGTTAGAGTTGGATCCTATATCAGGGTACATGGGTATTTGGGCTAGTTCATGATACATAATGATGGAAATGTTATTCAAATAGTATATTTAAGATATTTACGATGTCTTCATGCTTCCATGTTTTTTATATAACACATACCTTTAAACATACTATTTTGTGAGAATACGATAACCTCATTCATGGGTACGACATACTATCGACTTATTAAGTGATGCGATTCATTCAAAAATTACATGGAATGTATTAAAAATTGTTTTAATAAAAATATATAATATATATGATATAAATATGATACTAGAATAATTATATACATATATATCATTATATTTTCTTTCCAAAATATGACAAGAATATTGAATCAGCGTTTAGGTGTGCGCACAACCGACCTTCTCTATGAATAGTTCATTTCAATCCCTATTGATAAATATTTTGGATTACTATAAATATATAAAAAATAAATATTTATGATATTTAAATCATGATTTAAATTTTTTAGATTAAAAAATTATGATTTATATAAGTGGAAAAAATAAATCACAAGTCAAAACATACTTGAAAAACGAGTCAATTAAGATCTGAAATAGTTAAAATAATGATATATTATTAACAAATGTGTGATAATATTGAATAAAATAATCATATATGTTATTATAAATATTAATACGGTTATGTTGTAAGTTAATAACATATTTAATACCATTATACAAATTTTTTATAGCATTCAACTAAAAAGGGTGTGTAAGGTAAGGATTTCGTCTTAATTTACATTCCATTAAGACTTATATGCTATTATACACCGATTCAATTTTATGTGGTGTATAAAATTCTCCTTTGACATGTAATATCATGAATACTTTACACTTAATTTTATTTTAAGTTTTTATTTTAATTATATCTTATAATGGTATTTTACTTGAGAATTACCAAGTGGTAAAAGTTATTATACAATCCCACTTTATTTTATTATTGTTAAATTTTTATTAAAATAATTACATTATTGTAATAATTTTTCATGGAACATTAAATTTATCTTAAATATACCTATTATTCAATAATTTATATTGTTATTTCAGAAGTTGTATACCATTTTTTAATGTTATTTTTTCCTTGAAAGAAATTTGATTAAATCAGGAAATATTGATAAATCCTTATCCTTTACTCAATATAGATATTTGATATGGAACATTGTTTATGAGTTAGATCAATTTCTTAGATATATGATTAATGATTTTACTTGTAGACACATGTTTGGGACCATTTAATGTAGACCCCTCAAATCATATATAGTCTCATGATTCGAATCGTTTAGCCAAACCAGATGGGGTTTTTTCCAAGTAAGTTTTAAACTGTCTTCTGAAAGGTCTTGACGGTAATGGTTCCATGTTCATGGGAAACATGGAATCCTATCTTTAAGAATTTAACTTATTGATAAATTATTTATTATTATTATTATCCATGATATTTTATCTTTGAAATTATCTTTGGAATCATTTCATTCCCAGTTTATTGATTAAATGACACGTGTTTTAGTCATTTACCCTACCATATTTATTATAGTTAATCTCACCATGATATCTAAGTTATCTAAATGGAATGTGTTTTTAGTTAACAACATTTCTAGGTTGATTATTCTTATTGATTCATGATATCTTTTTTCTGTACTTAACCCTTATTGAGCATTTGAACTCACCCTTTGTTATGTTTCATTTCCAAAGGATATGAAGAATAGATATTTAAATGAGTTTTCAAGGATAAAATTTATTATATTATATTATTTATTATGTTTTATTTTATGTTACCGATTTTAAATGGTTATTATGTATGTATATGGTTCTATAGAATTGCTAAATTGATCGATCATTTGGTATTTTATTCCTTATAATCATCCCAATATAATAAAGTAAGCAACCATCTCTGGGATACTATGGTCTGTGCCATTACAATTAGTATAAGAGGATGTTTATTATAATCCTTGGAAAATATATTTTAGAAAAATTAAATCAAATAATATAACTCTATGATAGGCTTTGAGGTTGAGTATCAATGAGCATTACAACGAACCCATTTTTATGATTATGAGATTAAATATTCACAGTTTTTTTTCCAATTTAAGATAAATATTTAATTAGTCCTGGGAATGTTACATAATGTTATAACTAATCTAGTGTAATCCATTTTTATCATTGTAACATGGAAGGAATAATGATATCAATATTCATGGGCAATGTAGAGGTTTCCCTATTGAGGAAGTCGATATAGCTAGTTTTGGAACTAACCAAGTTATGGATATAGGGATACTTAATCATGTAATAAAAATTAAACATTCCCTAATTGAGAAACCTATTCAACTATGATATTCTCTAATTATGGAACACTTTATGTGATAGATACCCCCATCATTTAGTTAGACTACAGATACAAATAAATTTGATCAAAGGATTAAGTCTTTGGAGACTATATTTATGGCATTGAGATTTGTTGAAAATTAAAAGGTTAAACATATAGTTTATTTTCTAAATGTTGATGTTGATATTGTTTTAATCCAAAATAATAGAGAGGAATAAGAAATAGAAACCATGGATTTAAATTATTTTAAGGAAACATAATTTGAGAAAACATTCCCTCATGATAAAGAAATGAGATGAAGATAATATTTCTTAGCTTAATATAAAAGGAATAATAAGGCATTAAAGAGTATGAAGCTACCTTTTCAAGGTTATCAAGGTACTATATAGACTACATATACAACATGGAGTGTAGAATTTGTCACTTATTTTAAAGGATTAATCCAAATCTCCGAAGGGTGATGGTATCTTAAATTTTTTATTGATATGATGAAATAGTTTAATGTGATATCAATACAAATAAATAATTCTCCGTGTCTTATGGATTGAAATAAAATCAAGAGAAGAAGAGGACATTAGGGAAAATAACGGATAAAAGGAATTAGGGGAGGAATGATTTTCCCATTGTGATAACTATGGAAATAATCACCCTCATAAAATTTTGAAGGGATTGGGAGTTGGTTATAAGTATTGAGAAAAGAGTCCAAAAGAAAAATAATGTAAATATAAGAAATAAAAAACTTCTATTAAGTGTTTTACCTGTAATTAAATGGGTCACTACACAAATTAATTCCCCAAGAATCAAGGGAATATACCTCAGAACAAGATAATGGATAAAGGTAAAGCTTATTTTATTAACACAAATAAAGTGTAATGATTAATGTGATTATGTATTTAGATATAATAAATATGTTGTAAAAGTAATTTGTTGATGTTATTCTCATCATATGAATTTTAAAATATATAATTATTTTACAAAAATACTGTTTCATGAAGGGTTTGAGATCATATATTGAATAGTACCAAGAAAAGTTATTTAGTAGCAATTTCATATTTTTGGAAAACACATGGTTGATGTAAATATAACCCATAATGTATTATTGATGTTGATATAATAATGGCTACATATCAAGATAATTGTTATGGATAATGTAAATTGGATAATGATGACTACCTTGAAACTGATTAATGACTTGTGGACATAATTGTTTATTCTATCATTTATTGAGTTAACAACATTTTTAGAATTAATGAATATATCCAATAATATATGTTTTACTAAAGTATTATGGAATAATTCATGTTTTGAATATGATTTTATGGTAATTAAAGTTATTACCATGTTTCAGGAGAACACATCACGAAGGTATTCACATGTTTGGTTTGTGACAATTTAGAGATACGTCATGTTGTTTGGATTAATGATATGTTCATTTTCGAAATTCAGTGACCTTCTAAAGTTTTGGATTGTGATATTTTAGAGGGTACATAAGGTAAACAATTTATGAAATGGTTTAAGTTTATATTTGGATTATTTTTTATTGATTAAAATATTACTTCACCATATGAGAGAACCTGTGATAATAGATGAAGTATAAGTAGTTAAAGTCATAAAAAAAGGATAATATTGTGTTTATAAAATATAAATGTATCATGTAAGTTTATTTACTTATATTTTTATAGAGTGAAATAATTTCTCAACCCTGGGAAAAGGGTCTTGAAACAAAAATATTATCACCATATTCTCATTTTTGATGATATCAGTAACCCTTTTCAAACCTATGGTTTATGGATTGTTTGATTTAACTCACTATTAACCATGTTCTATATTACTCTACCTCAGTTTTTGAGTGTCAGTTTTCTCATCCATGTCAATGTTTTTATTTCCCACCTTTGTTATCTAATATGTAAACCCAGTTAAGTGATTATTCTAGATGAATTTTTTACTTATCATTATCTCTTATTAAGAGGACATATTATTGAACCTCCTTCAATGTGTGTTTTCCAAAAAAATAATTTTCAAATATTAAATCCTGGACAACTGAGATCAAGTTTAAATTGTGAGGTTGCAATTTGTTTATAGTGGGTAGAATATAACACCACAAAATTCTAAAATAATAGCATTTTATTCAATAGTGTTCATGTCACACAACACAAAGAATATAAAGTAATATAAAATCCTAATACCTTTAAATATAATTAAAAATTTTAATGACTTTAAACTATGATATATATTTTAGTGCACACTATAAATAGTTATCTTGCATTAAACTTAATAATGACTTTCTTCGATGGATTTCATTACACGCAAGATCATGTTTTACCATATAATATTAATATTATTATTTGAAATAAAAATTATCTCATATACATTAAATTGGTGGATATAAATATTATTAACATACTTATGCAAATACATGTTTGAATTCATTGGATACCAATTTATTTTAAATGTATTGAATAAAAGGGAAACATTTTAATAAAAAAATATTTTTATATGCCGAAGAAATTTTATATTAATAAATTAAATTAATTAATATTATTGGATGATATTTATTAAATTTATATATTATAAACTAAGTAATGTTTTATATTTATCCAATATATTGGATAGGAATACGATAATAACAAATCAAGTTTTATGCATAAAAAGATGTATTTTTCTAAAGGTAGTTTTACTGCCTTTTAATGGAACACTTATTTTAAAACTAAAAGCTGACATTTCTATAAATTTTATGTGAAAAAATAAAATTTATTTTTAAAATTATAATGTAAAAATTCTCTTATTATTAGTTTTTGGTTTTTTCTGAGAATTTTCTTTTTTTGATGAATATTGAAAAATATTGAATCTTAATTATAATCCGACTCTTTATCTAAGTAATTTCTAATGATAAATTATATTATAATTTTTTTAAAGTAAAATTAGACAAATTATACTTCTATTAATCCTATTTTGATAAATTTTGTTGTTTTTATATTAAATTTAGTTATAAAAACATTGTAATGTTTTGAAAATTTTAACTTTAAAAATGTGATTTCTCGTCTCATCTACAAGATTAATTTTCAATTAAATTATACCACTTTTGTTATTAAAATTTGAGAAAATGGATTAAGTTTTTGGAAATAATCATAATTTATAATTTTTATTATTTAAAATTTATTTTTGATCAATATGATTAGTTAAAGTAGTTAAATTTTATTACAATGATTAAGAGAAAAACAAGTTTACTAAGTGACTAAACTTTAAAATTAAGGGGAAAATGGTATAGAATCTTTTAAAAAACCTATTGTATGAATATATTTATATTGTATAAATTATATTATGTAGTTTTTTTCATTAGGTTTTCCAAATTACATGGAAAATATATGGGTTTTTATTCCCTTATTAAAAAATTTACAAGTTTGATGGTCACCCCACCTATAAAAGGCCTCCCCATATAACCCTTATTCACACCTCTAGAAACCCATTTTATCATATGAGAACTAAACAAAATAACTCCCTAAATTCCATTTCCACATACAATAAACCTTATATTGGGAATAAAACCAACCGAGGAAGGCATTAGTGAAAACCTAATTAGGATCCCCAGAGAAGGGGTAATGTATTTCTAATAGTGTTTTTATTTTTTTCCATTCTCCACCTCATTCAACGATTTCTATATCATGATTATATAATAAAATTAGTATATTAAATATAATTATACTTTTTTATGCAAATTTATGACCTAAAACTTCACACACTTCCAATAAATGAGTTATTAATTCACCATTCATGTGCACGATGGACTACCGCCTTGCGAATAGATGTTTTTTGATTTTTTCCATTTCCAACTTTCAAGGTAGGTAATAATGATGGAAATAATATTTATATACACATTTTTTTATATTTATTATGTATTAATTATTTTTTAATTATTATATAAAACATTACTTCAAACCTTACATTTTTTGGGAATACGATAATGTCATTTTTGTGTATGGCGGACTACCGCCTCACAAGGCGCGATGATTCATTCACAATTTACACAGAATGTATTAAGGATGGTTTTAATAAAAATATGATATATATATGATATAAATTTGATAATGGAATGATAATATACATATATATAATTTACTTTTCTTTCTTTAATATGATAAGAAAATGGAAGCAACATTCATGCATATATACGACCAACTGTCGCCATGAATGGTGAATTTTATTTTCTATCACAAAATTTTATAGATTACTATAAATACATATATAATGAATATATGTGATATTTAAATCATGATTTAAATTTATAGATGATTAAATAATTATCAATATAAGAGGTACTAAGAAATAACAAGTCAAAACATACTAAAAAATAGGGTAATTAACACGTGAAATAGTAAAAACAATGAAAGATTATTAAAAAATGGGTGATAATTTATTTAAAAGAATAATATATGATATTAAAAATATTAATATGTTTTTATGTCAATAATAATCTTAAAACCATTATACACAATGTTAAAGACAATTCAACCGAAAAGGAAGCTCAAGGTAAGGGATTTCCTCTCAATTTATATTATATTGAGAATTATATGTTATTATCAACAAATTAACTTTTATGTGGTGTAAAAATATCCACTTTTACATATAATATCATTAATACTTTATTCTTCATTTTATTTTATGTTTCAATTTTAATAATCTCATCCAATGTGATTTGACTTGAAAATTACCAAGTGGTAAAAGTTATTATACAATTTCACTTTCTTTTTTGATTGCTAACTTTCTCATAAAAAAGGAAATTTATTATAATTTTTTTTCACAGGACAATAAAATTATCTTAAATATCCATATTATTGTGTAATGGATATGATTATTTCCTAAAAAATATAATTTTTTTACATACAATATTTACTTTGAATGTTTTTTGATTAATTGGGGAAATATTGATAAATATATATCCTTTTATTAATACAAATATTCGATAAAGAATGATTTTCAAGAGTTAGAATTATTTATTTGATATATGAGGAATTATTTGGAATTTTTTGACGTGGGGTTGGGACCATTTGAAGTAAGCCTTTTGATGCATCAATAGTCTCATCAGACGAATTAGCTAGCCAATTCATATGGGTTTCTACACAGTATATTTGAAACCATATTTTGAAAGTCTTGAAGGTAAAGTTTCCATGTGTCCGGAAAACATGGAATATAATATTTAAGGATTTAATTCATTGAGAATTTAGTTATTATTATTGATATTATTATCTAGGATATTTTAGCTTTGACATTATCTATAGATGCATTTAATTATTAGTTTATTGATTAAAAGGAATGAGTTTTATTTATTTATTGTACCATATTGATTCAACCTTATCTCACCATGATAGTCATGTTATTTAAATGGGTTGTGTGTTTATTTAACAATCTCTCCATGAAGATTATGTTTATTGATTTGTGATATCTTCTACTGCACTTAACCCTTATTAATAATTATATATCACCCTTTATTATGTTTTATTTCCCCAAGTTATGAAAAAGAGATCATTGAATCAGTTTTCAAGGGTGAAATTTTTTATATTTTGTTATGTTTTATGTTTTATTTTTTAATTATAATGTTAAATGGCTATTATGTATGAATCTAGTTCTCTAAACTTCTAAAATGATTTTTCCATTATGATTTTATTCCTTATAAACATGTTAATGAAAAAACGTAAGGCACTAGATCTAGGCTATTAGGGTTGAGGTTATAAAAGGGGAATTAAAAACGATATATTCCATTGAATTATTTAAGGACTCTATAATGATTTAGTTATTAAAATAAAAATTATGCATGAGTTTATGTGTGTATAGTCTATTGAATTTTATGATTTCCCTTATTCATTAATAGCTCTTGAAAGGTTCACTAGATATGGGAAAATTTATAAAATGATGTTATTAGACCATTTGTAAAATCTATTTATGTAATTTGATAATTTGATACAATATACGGGGGAATGAAATGGGTTTATAGATTATATTCCATTGATGTCGAATAAATTACCATCTATCATCATTCTCACTTATACTACCAACCAAGGATACGTTGGGTAGATGGTTTCTCACTAGAGTTGTCCACTTATATTGAAGGTGCTTTTTTGATGGAATGTTCTTAATGTTTTTCATACTGGTTGACCTAATTTATTATTTTGTGATCTTTTTAGCATGAGTATCATAAAATAATGAGAGTGGTGAACTGTTGGATGAAAAAGATTATGTAGATGATATATTAATAATATTGACATTGATGATAATATGTTAATTATTTTGATTTTCTATATGTTATTATGATAGATTATAACAGTGAATCAATTATCATTTGATGATTTTAAAATTTATTACTTACAATATTTTTTATGTTACTTCAGTATTGTCAATACCATTCACTACACAATCACTATGTAAGGGTGGTATTCTTAGGCGTATCCCAATATCTATTTAGCAAGTAGACTAACTATATGTCCTTAGTATTACCTTTATCAACCCAATGATTGGTTGGACCAAATATTTGGAATAAATTATTTCTTTATATAGATGGTGATATGGTTTGGTTATGGTAGTTGGTTTTATAATGATGTTATATGTTAAGAATGTGAGTGCTAGATTTTGGGAGTCAGTTTGAGGGGGTCATTTTATATTTTTATGGTGAATTATAAATAATATTTTTTTATTAAGGTAGAGTGATTTCTGAAGAGATTTATTATGTGTTTATAAGACTATTTGTACACTAGATTATGCTATATAGGATTCTAGGATGAGGTTATTCATAGTTGAGAGTTGACCTAGGTCATTAGTAGGTTGAAATGAACTGTGAGATTGTGGTTGGATACTATAAACTCAATATATTTATTGTTGTACACGCATGATATTGATATTTTTGTATAGTACATTTAGGTATTTTATTGTTTAGTTTTTAAAAATTAAGCTGAGGGTGGAGGTGAGTAGTGTTATTTTAGTTTTCGGGAGTTTTTATTGAACTTAAAGTTAACATCTACTACCATTTACTACCGAGGTGTATTGGGACTTAAGTTTATTTTCATTAGTAAGTTTTTTATTTTTTTAATATGTGTTGAATAATTTTTTATTTGTTACCTGAAATTCAAAAATCATACATAGTTATGATATCAAATGATCTTGGATCCTTATCATAGTTAATATATTATAGTTTTCATATTTCTTATACCATCTCCCAAGATTTTTTCTAGAGGTTAGTTACATACATTTTGGTATTGAAAGGAACTTATTCAAGACACAAAACCATGACCTATTGAAGGTGGTCGTGGGGTGACAATACCATTATTTTTATCATAATAAGGAGAGATGCAAGTAGGTAAGAGTCATATGAAAGAATTATTAGATCATTTAGTTTATTTTTAAGTTGTATTTTTTAATATTATCATATGATATTTTTTTCACATTGATGAGTTAGTGGTACCTCTAAACTTTGGATATCAGTTAGCCCAAAGAACCCGACTATGGATGTAAGTTACTGAAGAAATGTTGTGCATAAATATTTTTTAATGATTATTCATAGGGGATGATTATAATTTATAAAAGGTGAACTATAGCTATAGTATTTGCATCATATTGTTTCATCATGTTCATGATGGTTTTACGTGTAGATTTTAGAGTAGTGGGTCACATGGGGTGAATTGAGTTGAAAAAATTCCCATTTTCACCTATATTCATATCATGGTGAATAGGTTAAAAAGATATCACTTGTTTTCCTATATACACACCATTAAAATGTAAACTCAACACTACCAAAAATCCAATTAGCTGTGATTTCTAAAACATGGTTAATGCATAATTTAGCCATTTTTAAAAGCATGGAAAATTTAACCATGTTTTAAAATGTTGCTAAAATTTAAATTTTCCATATTTTCTTAAAAGCTTATCATTTTTTATTTTTACTACATTTTAAACATGATAAAAAAAGCAATAAATTTAATGTTTATATATATATATGATACATTGTAATTTAATTAACATAATATCATAATGATTATAGATTTTATGTGTGTGGGTGTGCTTATTTAATATTATATGTAATGAACAAACCAATTTTTCCCTCAAATTTGGCACCCGACCTGATTCGGAACACACCCAAAGGGAGAACCTAATCCCCCCGGGTTGAAGACAAGGACCCATGCATCAATCAAAAAACCTAAGGGAACTATTTATACAAACTTGTATAAACACATTGAACATATATACACATGGAAAAGAAAGTGAAAATAGAAGAATAAAAATAGATTTCATAACTGTGAGAAGACAACAGAAACAAAACAACTGTAAAAGTAACTAGAACTCCAAATGAAAAGTCCAACTATAATAGACCAAAACCAAATATCTACTCCATGTGGTGACATAGATGAATTCCCAAAATATCACTTATAGTTACCCAAACCAACATATAGAAAACCTCATGCCTCACTGTAGTGCCTTTTATTTCCTTGCAATGAAAGACACACAAAGGTCTATGCACTATATAATAGGTGCATAGGGTGTGAGATAACAGGTTCAGTGGGGTCCAACGAAGCTGTTTCATTGAAAGTATTTCTATAAAAATTCAGGTATTCTTCTTTCGAATTAAACATGTAATTATAAGTAGTAAATAAGTTTTATAGAAGATCTCACAATGGATCTAGAATAAGAATGAGATAAAACACCAAATTAGACTAATGAATCTGATAATGCAACCTAATGGTTATACCATGATCAACGACAATGAAGAATCAGAAATATTACTTACCCAGAGAGATAAAACTAAAGAAAAATAAACATTGCACACAAACTGATTAATGTAGAAGGAATGGGGTCTTCCATAATCATTGGAGAAGAGCTTTGGTTCGAGAGAAATGGAAAAGTGAAAGAAAAAAGGTCACTAAAAACCTGAAAAAAAACCCCAAAACTTCCCTGCATGGGGAGTTATAGGATGTGTAATTATTTTACATGTCGTGAGGTCCACAGTTTTTAAGTATGTTGAGAAACTCATCACCTTAGATTAAAAATCCATTACTTAAAACTTTGAAAATGTGAATATTTTTTCACATCATGTAATAGTTCATAGTGTGAATTCTATCAAAACTTGAATCCAGTGACTCTTACACATCATGTAACCTAGTTACATGGTGTAAAATCCTCCCACAACCTACTTAAAAAGCCCATTAATGCTAAGAGCTCAAAAAATATCTAACTTCACCATTATTGGTATCCTCTGAATTTATCATCATACCTAAATAGACAACAATAAAAGGAAAAACGAAATTATGCTAATGAAATACCTGGTAGATTGGTAATGGGATTTTACAAAATCCATAACCTAAAGACATTCTGTCCCTAGGAATTCACGTGGAAGATGTAATCCCTAAGAAAGATGAGGTAATTGGTCCCTCATCAATGATTTACATTCACAAGTCTCATGAGAACAAAATTCATGTTTATATAGTTTGATGAACTATAAGATCGACATCCCACACAAGGCATTCACTTCAGAGTCAATGATCTCAACCAATTTCTCTAAAATAGAAGCTTCTAGCCCTATCTCATTTTCTTTTCAACATAGAATGTGTGTGGGATCAGTGTGGTACTTCTTGTGTTGAGATATGTGGAAAAAATAATGAATACCTATCAACTGAACTGGTAATACTTACTAATAAGAAACCTATCCAAGACACTCAGTGAACTCAAATGGTACAACATTTCTGGAAGACAACATTCCATTATTTCTGATCCGATGATGACCGAACTGATGAAAACATTCAAGAAAAACTAGTCACCAATGGAAAAATATAAAGGATGATGTTTCCGATCAGTATATGATTTCTGTTGACTCAAGATAATAACCAAATGTATATGTAAATTTTAAATCTTCATCTATGTTTCCTAAACCAACTTGGTCCAAGAAAGGACACTTTTTTCACCTCTACCCAACAAAGAGGTGATCTGCATGGGTGACTATACAACGCCTCATGGGGATCCATTATTTTGGAAAGCTAATAAATATTGTTTTAAACAAACTCATCCAGTTCCAAATCACCATCCCAGGATCCATCGAAATCCAAGACATAAGAGAAAATCATATCCTCTAGGATCCGAATCACACACCCCTCTGACTGTCTTTCTGTGGATGGTATGTTTTACTCAACCTGACCTGAGTTCCCATTGACTCTTGGAGACTTATAAAAAACCTCTATGTGAACCCATGATCCCTATCCAAAACAATGTAAAAAAGGAATGTCATGTAACCTCACAATCTCTCAGACATACAACTTACCTAGATCTTCAACCTTCATTGTATCCTTGATCAGAATGAAATGATAAGACTTCATCACCTGATCAACAACCACCTATATAGAATTTTCCCTTGGGGATTCGTTGGTAATACAACAAACAATCCATGGATAGCTGATACAATTTTCAGATCGACGCCGAAAGAGGTTAAATAAAACCAAAAGGTTTCAAATGATCTGCCTTTATCTTTTGGTCGGTGTAATCGAGGGACACATAATATAAAATGTCACGTTTCATACGTCGACACCCGAATCATAATCTAATGTCATAATACATTTTTATAATTTCAGGATGAACTTACCACAAATAGATATGAAAATTAATCAAGAATAAATTCCTCCTGAAATATGGAATAACATCCCACTTCCCAAAGGGGAGTATAGAATCTAAAGAGGGAGACCAACCAGAAACGACCTCCCCACAGTAAATCCTTTCCAATTTTTTTCCAAACTCAACATCATAATGTTGAATCTACATAATAGACTCCAAGATAGATGATGATAACTAAACACTAGTCAGAACCATACCTGAACCATCTCATGATCATCCATGTGAAACTGAGTAAAAAGTCCCATAAGGATCCCCCTCTACCTTGATTATAGTACATAATGTAGCGGTAATTTCTGGCTAAATCTTCTTCAATGACATTCCCCTTCCATAGGGTGTATGTTATATCAAAGTCAAACATCTGAAGGTATTATACCCATCATCTCTATCAAAGATTCAATTCCTTGTATAAAAAAATATAGATCAGAGTCTTATGATCACAGAATACTGTGAACTTATATCCAAAATTGTAGAACCACCTATACTTAAGTGAATTCATAACTACAGAATTCACCAAATCACAAGTGGGGTAAATTTTCTCATGTAATTGAAGCTAAAGAAATCTGTAAGATACCCCATGGTAATCCTATATAAGAATTGTTCCCAAACCAGCAATAGAAGAATCACAAAATGTAGAGACCCAAATCTTGACGTACATGGACATTACATTACTTTTCTGGAATACTTAGTACATAACAAAAACAGACACACAAGGACCGTAATAGTTTAGTGTCTTTGGAAACTTGGAATATAATCTTCTAATCGTGGTGAAAGATCTCCAACATCTCCCATAAAGATCTTCCACTTTTTTTTCTTACCTAAAAACTTTCTTTATAACCTGGGGAAAAGAAAACATAAAAGGGGTGAGCTCAAATGCCCAGTAAGGCTAAACATAGAGAACCTAAAACAATCCATAAACATTTGAATGCAAAAACATGAACATAAAATCTAAACATCAAAATCTTGAGTAAAGACATGAATCTAGGAAGTACGTAAGGCATATATCATAAGGTAACATTAATCATGATAAAATAGTATGGGAATAAAACATGTAATTGTGGAAACCATTAAGCACATGTTATGATTTCCATAGTAGCCAAGGAATTGCTTCCAAGACCATCTTAGTGGACAAAGTCCCTTTCCGAATCGAGTTCACTCCTCATTTCAGTCCTGTAACACTGAACCAGATTAAATTATCGTTCTAGCCATGTCTATCTCATGAGATATAAATCATTACCCAAGGCATTGGAGGGAGATATAGGTCCCACACATCTCATAATGAAATCATTCTTACATGTTCCACAAAATAATCCTAAAACATTCGTCATAACCCAAAAAATAAAACTGGTTTCATAAACATCATCCCATCATTTCATAATCCATATAAAACAAATGGACATTTTATTATAAGAAAACTGAACCATGTAAATCATAGAGACATTAAACGTGAAACATACACATATGAAATAATGTCATATTAGATGGAAAATGGTTTTGATAAAACATTTTAAATGAATTCTTGAGGAAAATATCATTTCTTCGTCAAAATCATTTTCTTTTCAAAAAATTCCATGCACTATTAAAATAAAAGTATTTTGTTGAAAATAGTCATAAAATCATGTAGAGTAAGCTTCGTGAAAATTAGGCGTTATGAAACCGTAAAAATCCGTTCACGCCATATAAGTTAAAAATAACATTCTCCTCGTACTTTTGTCAGAAAAGTGAAAAAGTACCTTGTATGGTAGAAAAAAGATTCCTTACATACCATGTATTAAAAGTAAAAAATGTTTAAAAAGGAATTTAAACATATATGAAAACACTTTTATAAAACATGGACATGGATGATAGAAATAACCCCAGTAAATACTTACGAATAAGCAATCTTGGTTAAAAATGAGATTTGCAAAATTATCCCTTACCATAGGTCTGTTATGCTTCGTAAGTTTCCAAACCTCCTATATAATGATTTAAATAATGTCATTGACTTTTTACAGAATGATATTCATTGTTATGATATCATATATGGTTCACTTATGACTTTATATTACCCTTTCTTTTGTAAGTTCCATGTTAAAGCAGCGTTTTGGGTTAAATCATTTTATTTATCGTACGTGTTTGGACTTGTTGTTCATGATATTGTTACTTATATCCTGATTTACTTAATTCCAGAATGTAAAACATGATTTATATATAATATATATTCAGTATATACATATATATGATAGATCGATTAAATGGAATGAAATACACCATTCATGGAGATGATAGGCCGTACGTACGCATGAATGTTGTTTTCGTTTCCTTATTGAATTGAATGAAATTGAGTAGATGACATACATATATATACACATAAATCCATTATAATTATTATTTCAAATATTTCATGATTACTTATTATATATACTTTATAATCATTCATGAATGTTTAACATGGAGAATGAATCTCATCGCGTCGTTGAGACAGTAGTCCGTACGTACGCACGAGCGATGATATCATTCCCATGATCGTGGAATTGCATTCAAGTGTATGTATACTATTTCAGAGTAAATATCAATTTTAAATAATCATATATAGTTATTATTTACACCATTATACCCATCCAAGTTAGGTGGTGGTGGAAAATAGATTCCACCACGGCGTGGAGACGGTATTCCGTACGTATGCACGCGCGATGATTTCGTTTTCCGTAGGATGGATAGATAGTGAAATAGGGATTTTTCATACTTATAATAACATATAAGTATATTATTGATACTGATTTTATTACTTAATAATTAATGAACTAAATAAGAATAAGTGGAAGAAGAAATAAAGTTGAAAGAATCGGTAACGGACATTACTTCTTCTTTGAAGCGCCTCTTTGAGACCTCCTTTTAGGGAATTAAAATTGGTCTTTGAAGAAGACCAGAACCTCTAGGATGTTTCTAGGGAAGTGGAGAAGATAATTTATCAGGGTCTGGCTGAACTTTAAGGCTCAAAGTGGTGTGAGGAAGAGAGGGAGGAGGTGCCCTTTTATATGGGAGGAGAGGGGCACCTTTGGAAAAACAAAAAATATTATTTTATTATAAAGTCATATTCAGTTTTTAATAGCTAAAAATTTATTTATTTCAAAGATAAGGTGGGGATGGTTCAAAATCCTTTCATCCAATAGAATTTAGACAAGTTTAGGTTTCTATTTTAACCTTATCATTTAGATTTAACTTTAAGTTAGATAAATAAACTTTTACCGTGTCTTCTTGTTTTCTTACACTATAAGGTTAATAAACATACTATAACAAGACAAAAGAACCCCAAGTTGTTTATTATTAATATATATAACCTTATCTAAGTCATTTGTCCTAACCTTAGATTTTTAGGAATAAAATAACTATTAATAATATAATATTTGTTTAAAAAACTATTTTATGTCAATTTTGACACTATTTTGTAATTGATTTTTGTGAAAATCATAACATAATGATTAGTTCTAAAAATGTTAACTAAATCAATAATAACATGTCATATTAACCTAGAAAATTATTGTAATTCATAAAAGTCTCAAATTACATTTATTTGGGTATTTATAACATCAATTATGTCAATATTTCATTAATAAGATAATTACTCCATCATCATTGTGTCATAAATAAATTAAATTATTTAATGTCTAAAAATTATAAATAAAACACCATTATGTAGGAAATATTTTTATCTTTCTAATGAATATTTATAGTCTAATTTATCTTATGTATAACCCTATATTAAAAATGATTTAACTATTAAACATTGATTTTAATTATTTTAACCCTTCTTTAAATAAATTAATAATAAATGTCTTAATCTAATCCAAGTGGGCCTAAATGGTCATATTTTATTCCCAGGGTTGTTTTTGGTCAAATTACAATTATCCAATAGAATTAGGACATGTGTTAGGGTAATAATAATATCATTTTTACCCTTAATTACCCTATTTACTTTTAACCGTGGTAAAAAAAGTAAAAAGTTACTATTCACCAAAAATTATTTTCATCTCATTGAACCAAATTTTAGTCCTTGATATTAACTATGTCTCTCGGATTTTTGAAATTCCACTCACAGAAGTGGTAAAATTATGTTTTATGTGAATTTGCAAATTCTCCTAGGAGGTGGGTAAAAGACGGTGAAAAGTTCAATAATTTTTTTATATATCTAAAATTATTATAAAATGACTCCAATGAATTAAATTGAACTTATATAGGTATTATGTATCAATTTTGACCTAAAATAAAAAATTATTTAAATAAAAATTTGGTTTTTGAATAGTAACCCTGTGTTTTCACTATTCATTAAAAATTGAAAGTTTTCAGAAAAATACCAACAATTCACCCTAAGCTAATTTCAATATTCTGAATCCAAAAATGAAGTGCATTTTGAAAAATAAAATTTATAAAATTTCAAAAATTGGGTATTACTATTCATAATGGCTAGTTTATATAACATATCATTGTTTAGCGAAACTCGGTATTGCATACAACACACGCTATGGTGGAAGGTAACGATTGCGTGTATTGCAAGCCAAGTCAAGGATGCATGTTGTGCAAGCTCCTTTTGGTGTAGCGTACAACACAAGACATTAATGAAATTAAAAAGAATCTTTTCCATAGAATCTCGGGGTGTTACATTCTACCCCCCTTAAAATGAATTTCGCCCTCGAAATTCTTCGGGGTTATAAATGGTTTACTACTCGAAAGTTTCTTTAATAGAAACCCACATCGTAAAAAGGAATACCAAAACTTGGCTTAAAAAACTAACGTATGAAACGAAACGGTTACCCAAATTAACTAATCACTGGGTTTCCACATAGGAGAATATAGGTGAAAATATGGATATGGAAGAGAAATCTAAGCATCATGTTCTGATGGAGAGTGGTAGAGAACATGGCTATGAAAAAACCAACAATCACAAAGCCATAAATTTGTGATTATCTAGGGTACCATCTGATTCATCGGATATAAGGGCACTAGGACAACATTTTTGGTTTTCAAGATCATTTCCCTAAAGTTGAAGAATTTGAATTAGAATAAATACTTACTTTATTTTGGTATAATCTCACCGTTGTTCGTGCCTTGAACAATTTCCACTTTATCTCTTTAATAAAATGAAGTTGAATTTTTCTTTCACGAAGATTTGATATAATGATAGGTCATTCCATCTGTCTCAAACATAAGTTAGAAAAATTTATATACATAATTCCATCTATGGTGATATTAATCATATATGGTTCCAAAATGGACTTATACTTCATCTATCATCCTGTATAAAAAAATAAAACTAGTTTCTACTAACCAGGGACCTCCTGTAGGCCAGTGGTAGGAAATAAAGGCATGTCGCACTTCGGTTGTGGTTTCAATACCCACAGCCGTGTCCGACGTGAAGGGTTGTCGCTCGTTCTGCAGGTTGTCCTTTTTTTTCTAAAAATACAATACAAACTAATGTTCAACATAATCCATTCAATCTTTATGATTATCCATAATATTGCAGTCCATTCTCATATTATAGTGAAAACGATTACCATAGATTTCATATAACAAGCATGTTAATACCATCGTTGATCCCCATATATCATAAGATATGTCTTGTTGGTCACATTCCAAACATTCGAAGGACTTAATCATTTATTCTCTTGAAAAGTAAATACCTATTGAATCTTAGTGAAAACATGAGTGCTGTCAAAATTTAACTCTTTACACATACCCAAATCCCAAAATTCTATATACTCAAACCATATTATTACTGTTTTCTTATTTCAGTCATGAGCTCATGAATACTGTCAAACATTTCATTTTCTTCTTATCCCTTCATTATGCGCATATCATCTTCTTTCCAAAAATATCTCAATCACTTTCCATGGTTACCGGTTCCATAAAATTATTGAAAACCACAATAGACCAATACATAAATATTCCAATATTCCACGATACAACATTATTTTGGAATCCCATTACATAAACACTTAATCATTCCACCACATCATTGTCATATTCAACATTGCCAATAGTGATCGCATGTGACTTCCCTTTGTCCTTTTCCTTAAGTGGTTGCTAATTTCGATCATCATTAACCCTTGGATTATGGCATTGATTAGCATAATTCCCCTTTTCATTTCACTTTAAGCATTGAAGTGTTGGTGGTGCATTCTCTGCAGTCTTTTCTTTATTCACATCATTATCAACCCTTTTTTCATTACTTTGACACTCATCTACTCGATGACCTTCTTTTCCACACATAAAACATTTTCTAGTCCCATTAAGACAATCTCCACCATTATTTTTTCTACACTTTGAGCATAAAGAAACATTCATCTTCTTTTCACCATTATTATGAGATTTCTCCTTGAACTCCATCTTTCATTTCTTGTCAAAACCATGAGATGGATATGTAACACCAACTTCCATTTATACCTTGATAGCACAATGCACAATTTCTTCATAGCTACTGAAGTCTCTTATAGCTAATTACCTTCGAAGATTTGGTTTTAAGCCACTGATGAATCGATCAACTTTACTTTCAGGTTGGATGATAAAGCCAGATGCATACCTTGCAAGCCTTGTAAAATTCACTTCATATATACCAACATATTCATTATTCTTTTGCTTTAGTTCAAAAAACTCCATCTCCATCTTTGTTCGAAGAATACGAGGGAAGTACTTATTGAAAAATAAGTTCTTGAACTCGTCCCAATCCATGGACTCAATTTCAACTCTTGGTCTCGTATTCTTGATAAGATTCCACCTTTGATCAGCTTCACCTTCCAAATGATATACTGCTAAGATGAATTTATCATGTTCAGAACATTGAAGAACTGAAAATATCTTTTTAGTGGTACTGATCCATTATTCGGCAACAAGTGGATCAGAAGACCCACTGAAAGAAGGTGGACGTTGCCTCATGAAGAACTCAATAGAATATTCTTCCCTTATCTGCTCATTTGGAATTCTTGAATGATTCATAGCTTTTGTAAGTATAGAAATAAGATTTTGCACTCCATCTCCCATAAAAATTTTTTTGTTCAGGAAGACAATCATTGCATTTTCCATTACATTGATCAACACGGTTCCTTCGGGTTCCAACCATCGTCTAAAACCCAAAAAGAATAGTGTGAGAGGAAAAAATCATGCTAGGGAAAACAACATAATAAAGGGGGAGTACCTTCAATATATAACATCTTAGGTTTAATTCTAAGATTGTTACTGTAATTCTAGGACTATAACCTATACTTATACTTAACCTTAGGGACATCCCTAGACATACCATAGAAATATCTCTAGGGATCTCACTAAAGTTCTCGCATCCTAGTTTCCAAAGGTTGACTAAACATTTCCTCTAATACCAACTGTATAGACCCAAATCTTGACATAAATGGACATTACATTACTTTTGCGGAATACTTAGTACATAACAAAAACAGACACACAAGGACCGTAATAGTTTAGTGTCTTTGGAAACTCTAAATATAATCTTCTAATCGTGGTGAAAGATCTCCAACATCTCCCATAAAGATCTTCACCTTTTTTTCTTACCTAAAACCATTCTTTATATCCTGTGGAAAAGAAAACATAAAAGGGGTGAGCTCAAATGCCCAGTAAGGGTAAACATAGATAACATAAAACAATACATAAACATTTGAATGAAAAAACTTGAACATAAAATCTAAACATCAAAATCTTGAGCAAAGACATGAATCTTGGAAGTATGTAAGGAATATATCATAAGGTAACATCAATCATGATAAAATATAATGGGAATAAAACATGTAATTGTGTAAACCATTAAGCACATTTTATGATTTCCATAGTATCCAAGGCATTGCTGCCAAGACCACCTTAGTTGACAAAGTCCCTTTCTAAATCGAGTTCACTCCTCGTTTCAGTCCTGTAACATTGAACCAGATTAACTTACCATTCTAGCCATGTCTATCTCATGAGATATAAATCATTACCCAATGCATTGGAGGTATATATAGGTCCCACCCATCTCATAATGAAATCAGTCTTACTTGTGCCACAAAATAAACTTAAAACATCCATCATAACCCAAAAAATAAATTGGGTTTCATAAACATCATCCCATCATTTCATAATCTATATAAAACAAATGGACATTTCATCATAAGAAAATTGAACCATGTAAAACATAGAGTCATTAAACTTGAAACATACACATATGAAATAATGCCATCTTAGATGGAAAATGGTTTTGATAAAACATTTGAAATGAATTCTTGAGGAAAATATCCTTTCTTCGTCAAAATCATTTTCTTTTCAAAAAATTCCATGAACCTTTAAAATAAAATTATTTTGTTGAAAATAGTAATAAAATCATGTAGAGTAAGCTTCATGAAAATGAGGATTTATGAAACCGTAAAAATCCGTTCACGCCGTATAAGTTAAAAATAACATTCTCCTCGTACTTTCGTCGGAAAAGTCAAAAAGTACCTCGTATGGTAAAAAGAATATTCCTTACATACCATGTAGTAAAAGTAAAAAATGGTTAAAAAGTACTTTAAACATATATGAAAACACTTTTATAAAACACGGACATGGATGATATAAATAACCCCAGTAAATACTTACGAATAAGCAATCTCGGATAAAATATGAGATTTGCAAAATTATCCCTGACCTTAGGTCTGATATGCTTCGTACATTTCCGAACCTCCTGTATAATGATTTAAATAATGTCATTGACTTATTAAAAAATAATATTTATTGTTATGATATCATATATGGTTCACTTATGACTTTTTATTACCCGTTCTTTTGTAAGTTCCATGTTAAAGCAGCGTTTTGGGTTAAATCGTTTTATTTATCGTACGTGTTTGGACTTTTTGTTCTTGATATTATTAATTATATTCTTATTTAATTAATTCAATAATTTAAAATATGATTTATATATAATATATATTTATTATATACATATATATATGATATATCGATTAAATGGAATGAAATACACCGTTCATGGAGACGGTAGGCCGTACATACTCATGAACGCTGTTTTCGTTTCGTTATTGAATTGAATGAAATTAAGTAGATGACATACATATATATACACATAAATCCAGTATCATTATTATTTCATATATTTCATGATTACTTATTATATATACTTTATAATCAATCATGAATGGTTAACATGGATAATGAATCTCATCGCGTTGTGGAGACGGTAGTCCGTACGTACGCACGAGCGATGATATCATTCCCATGATCGTGGAATTGCATTTAAGTGTATGTATAATATTTCAGAATCAATATCACTTTGAAATAATCATATATAGTTATTTATTTACACCATTATACTCATCCAAGTTAGGTGGTGGTCGAAAACAGATTACACCATGGCGTGGAGACGGTATTCCGTACGTACGCACGCGCGGTGATTTTGTTTTCCGTAGGATGGATAGATGGTGAAATAGGGTTGTTTCATAATTATAATAACATATCAGTATATGAGTGATACGGATGTTATTACTTCATAATTAAACAACTAAAGAAGAAGTATAAGAAGAAATAAAGTTGAAAGAATCGGTAACAGATATTACCTATTCTTTCGACACGCCGTTTTGAAACCTCCTCTTAGGGCACTAAGATTGGTCTTTGAAGAAGACCTGAACCTATAGAATGTTTCTAGGGAAGTGGAGAAGATAAATTTGCAAGGGTTGGCCGAGCTTGAAGGATCAAAGTGGTGTGAGTAAGAGAGGGAGGAGGTGCCCTTTAATAAGGGAGGAGAGGGGCTACTTTGGAATAACTAAAAATATTATTTTATTATAAAGTAATATTCGGTTTTTAATATCTCCAAATTGAGTTATTTCGAAGATAAGGTGGTTATGGGTCGAAATAATCTCATAAAATATAATTTATAAATGTTTAGGTTTCTATTTTAACCTTATCATTTAGATTTAACTTTAAGTTAAATAATTTTTTGTTTACCGTGTCTTCTTGTTTTCTTACACTATAAGGTTACTAAACTTACTATAACAAGCCAAACGAACCCAAAGTTGTTTATTATTACTATATATAACCTTATATAAGTCATTTTTCCTAACCTTATATTTTTATGAATAAAATAACAATTAATAATATAATATTAGTTTTAAAAACTATTTTATGTCAATTTTGACACTATTTGGTAATTTATTTTTTTGAAAATCATAACATAATGATTACTTCGAAAACTGTTAACTAAATCAATAGTAACATGTCATATTAACCTATAAAATTAGTATAATTCATAAAAAGTCTCAAATTACATTTATTTGGGTATTTATAACATCAATTATGCCAATATTTTATTAATAAGATAATTACTCCATCATCATTGTGTCATAAATAAATTAAGTTATTTAATATCTAAAAATTATAAATAAAGCACAATTATGTATGAAATCTTTTTAGATTTGTAATTAATATTTATAGTCAAATTTATCTTATGTATAACCCTATATTAAAAATGATTTAGTTATTAAACATTGATTTTAACTATTTTAACCCTTCTTTAAATAAATTAATAATAAATGTCCTAATCTAATCCAAGTGGGCCTAAATGGTCATATTTTATTCCTAAGGTTGTTTTTGGTCGAATTACACTTATCAAATAGAATTAGGAAATGTGTTAGGGTAATAATAATACCATTTTTACCCTTAATTACCCTATTTACTTTTAACCGTGGTAAAAAAAGTAAAAAGTTACTATTCAAAAAAAATTATTTTAATCTCATTGAACCACATTTTAGTCCCTGATATTAACCGTGTCTCTTGGATTTTCTAAATTCTACTCACAAAAGCAGTAAAATTAAGTTTTATGTGAATTTGCAAAAATCTCCTAGGAGGTGGGTAAAAGACGGTGAAAAGTTCAATAAAATTATTATATATCTAAAATTATTGTAAAATGACTCCAATGACTTAAATTGAACTTATATAGGTATTATGTATCAATTTTGACCTAAAATAAATTTAAATAAAATAAATAATTATTTAAATAAAAAGTCTGTTTTTGAATAGTAACCCAGTGTTTTCACTATTCATAAAAAATTGACAGTTTTCAGAAAAATACCAAAAATTCACCCTAGGATAATTTCGATATTCTGAATCCAAAAATGAATTCCATTTTGAAAAATAAAATTCATAAAATTTCAAAAAATTAGTATTACTATTCATAACGGCTAGTTTATATAACATATCATTGTTTAGCGAAACTCGGTGTTGCGTACAACACACGCTATCGTGGAAGGTCGCGATTGCCTGTAATGCAAGCCAAGTCAAGTATGCGTGTTGTGCAAGATTATTTTGGTGTAGCATACAACACAAGACATTAATGAAATTAAAAATAATATTTTTCATAGAATCTCGGGGTGTTACACAAAACACCACATTCCCCACCCTAGGATCTGGTAAGATTAGAATAGGGGTCAATGTCAGAATTCATTTCAGTTCATCAAAATAAGACTGACACTTTGAATACCACATTAATTTCACCACTTTCCTAGTAAGAGAAATCAATGGTGATTCCATCTTATAGAAATCCTCAACAAACCATTGGTATTATGATACTAGACCATGGAAGCTCCGAATTTCAAAGAAATTATATGGTTCCTTCCATGAAGAAACAACCTTCACCTCATCTAGATCAACTCATAATCTATGTTCATAAATCTTTTATCCCACGAAAATAACTTCTTGAATCCCAAAATTACATTTTAAAATCATTCCATATAGATGGTGACTTCTCATAATTTCTAGAACCAAACTCCGATGGTGGTCATGCTAACACTCAGATTTTGAATAGACCAAAATTTCATCCATGGACAATAACAAAAAAGTGTCATGATATTGATGGAATATTGGATTCATGATATCCATAAAAACTTTTAGTGTATTAGTTAGACCAAAATTTATCACAAGATATTCATAATGTAAATACCTTCTTCTGAACGATGTCTTCGGTATACCAAACTCTTGAACTCTGAGCTGATGATAACTCGACCGAAGATCAATCTTTGAGGACCAATTTCCACTTTGACTGATCAAATATAACATCCACATGAAGAAAATTATTTTATTTCTTAATGTTTATCTGGTTCAACTTCTCATTGTCCACCCACAACTGAAGTGAACCATCTTATTTCTTGGAAAAGAGAATAGGGGCTTTACAAAGAGAAACACTAGGGAAAAAGATAACGTTTTCCAATAGGTCATCCAACTGTATCTTGAGATCTTGCAGTTCCACTGGTTCCATATGATATAAAGGTATCAATATCAACTAGCTACCAAACACCAAGTTAAATATAAACTATAACTCCCTCTCTTGAGGGAGACAGAAGATTTCATTTGGGAAGAAGTCAGAAAAGTATTGAACAAATACATGGAGGTAAAAAATAGGAGAAACTTCATCCGGATCAAACATAAAAATAGACAAAAAACTATAGAGCTCGCAGTGGAAAGGCCCTGCACGACCTGATATCGGGTCCCAATCCCTATAAAATACACAAGGTCTCCCATCTAAATCAAGAAAAGAAACCTACCAATGATAACAATTGACCTCAACTCGATGAGTGACAATCCAATCCATACCAAGGATGACATCAAATAGATCTAGAACAAGAACGATAAAATCCCATACCAAGTCCATATCAGCATCCATTAACGAACAATAAGGACACCAAAAACCATGCTCTCACCTCTTTACAAGAGGTGTCACTAACTCTATTATAAAGGTTGTATGCTCCCTTAGAAGTTTAAAAATATCAATAAATAATGATGATATAAATGAGGGGGAGACACCGATATCAAATAATTAAATAACTACTGAAGATGAAATAAAGATATTACCTCTCGCTATTTCCAAACCTGCATAGACTTTCATTAGACACTCATCTAATGCATGTAAGTGATTCACTCCGGAGGCCTATGGCTAGAGCTCTATAGTAATTGAATATTTTGACTATACTGATGTTGCCTTTAGAGATAAAAAACATTGACCATAATGAATCATAAACACAGCCTGACCAAAGCACTGCAAATGAAGAACATGTCTACAATTGTTTCATGTCTTTAAGGGAATATGACAAGAAAATATGGTGTGTCTGACCATTCCATACTAATAGAAAGGCAAAGGCATGCTTCTAGCTATAATATATGGTGTAGAAGAGGGTCACTATTGAGACCCACCTCCACCACTCATTCCATGATCCTACTAGTTTCTATTCTTCCATTGCGCAACACTAAAGCTATCACTATATGGAAGAGAATAAGTGGAAAATAGAGCCTTGCCTACCATATCCATATCTACTATCATATACCTGTCTTCTATCACCACATATATAGAAAGATTCAACAAAAACACCTGTGATCTGTTGTCCAGTCTCAAAACTTGTAGGTAATTCTGAACTGTTAATTGATCATTCTTCATCTAGATAAAAATGATCGATCTCAACAAACTAATTTGTGCATGTTGACAAAAAATGATATCCCTATTTCAAGGAAAGGAACTCCAGTGACTTTTCAAACCTTAGGGACTCAAGGGAAAATGCTAAAAAATAGGGTCTTGAAACCCTTATAACTCAAGTACACATGTTTGTCTTCTTATACCATGAAATTCAACCATCACATACCAGAACCCTCGAGCTTGAATACTAAAAAATTCACCTTGATATTCTTAGGTGTCTCTAGGAAGTCATAGATTTGATCGATCCTATCCAGCATTTCCTCTACCTCTGGAGGTTCGTTTATTCCTTTAAAGGACAGTTGATTCTCATGCAAGAATTCTCACGACCGATCTCTCTCCCATACAACTCTAGAATATAGCTCAACAACAACATTCTCGACACGTGGTGAATCTTGATCAATAGAATAGGCTTACCGTGTGATAGGCTCAATTATATTCTGGTTCAATGGAGTATTCCCTTATAGATCATCATCTACACCTTCCAGAGAAACCCATGGAAGATCTCTCATAGGTAGACTGCTGCACAATGAAATAAAAGGATTGATCAGAAAACAGAGTAAATGTCATCTTAAACAAAAAAACTTAATCAGAAACTGAAATTTAAATCAAAACCCCACACTGGAGGCACATAACCCAACTTCTTGTGGAAACTTGAGTCTCTTCCTGATAAGATATAGACATACACTTATCGTAACATGCCTCTGAAGTCTGAAAAATACTATCTCCAATCTAATAGGCATCCATTGACAAGGGCTCTTGAGGAAATACATAATTTGATAAAAAAATTTAATGAACCGACCAGGGTTACCCAAAAAACTGAAACCTGACTCGATCTATCACATACTCGAAGGTAATTACTGATCCCCATGTTCTAGGGACAAGAACCCATGAATCGATCAAAAAACCAGAGTTAATGATTTATTCCAACCTATACATACACATAGAATATATAGACACATGAAAAATATGATGAAAGTGAGAGACTAAAAATATATGCCATAACTATAAGAAGATAGTGGAAACAAACAACCATAAAAGTAACTGGAACTCCAAAGGACAAGTCCAACTACATAGGACCAAAACCAAACATCTATTCCATTGGATGGTGTGGATAAACTCCCACCATCTCACCACTAACTACCCAACTAGGGTGAAATAAAACCTCATGACCTCCCTAAGGTGAATTTCCTTTCCCTATAATAGAATCCATACAAAGGTCTAGGTACCACCGAAGAGGTGCGCAGGGTGTGAGATAACAGGATCATTAGGATCCAACCCAGGTGCTCCATAACAAGTATTTAAATGACAATTAGTGTAGGCTCTTTTTAAAAAAACATGGCATGATAATAATTAAAGCAATTTTATAGAAAAAATGATAAATTTTTTACTTTTATCATTGTTCTAAAATAAAGAAGGTATATTAATTTCAAAGAATATTTCCCAAATAATATTTCTCAAGAATAAACAATCATATAAAGGTTAAAACAACCAATCCAAGAAATTTAAAATTTAATCATAGGCATGAACACCAAGGATCATTACTGGTCTGACCAGAAGAATACTTGTACCATTATAAATCATGTGAAGAATCTGGTTCCTAGAACACATTCCTAGGTTGAAAATGAATACCCCATGAGTAACACCCCCCCCAAATGTCAATATCAGTCCCCTAGAACAACCAGCCTCGGAGATAGAGGAAATTTACAAGGGAAAACCTCTTGGTAATCACAAAAAAAATCAACAGTGGCCTCAAGATAAACCTTCCACCTAAGTTCCCAAGGTAACCCATGTATTTTTTTTGAAAATCCATTTCAATGTTTTGAAAACCATTTAAAAATATTTTCAAAAATCAATTTTAATGCTTATAAAATACCACATTTCCTTCCATTTATCAACAACCAGGGAAAACATTTTTCTCTAAAAAAACATTTAAACACAAACAGAACAGTCATGCCGATATCTTTACCAAAATAAATTTATAAAATGGGAACAATAAGGTTCATCAAACATATGATAGAGATGGGACAACCTACCTAAAAACTCAGGTCATACACACATGTAATGGGATCCCCCAACAATGAAATCCGAACAATGTCTATGAAGGCCCTAGAATTAAATATACATCAAAAGATTGATCTGACTCCTAAAACAAGAGGTCGAAAGAAAGGAGGAAACCCACATACCTTAAGAATGAATGACTACCACACCACAACTAAAAAGGGAGTGGCCTCCTAAATGACATCACACAATGGATATAGTGGAAGGATGAGAGAAAACACTAACTTAGAACAACAGATCTAATAAAAAAACCCAAAGTCCCTACCTTGATCTACAAAAATGAATAATCAGAAAGATTACTTATATGGATAGATTCAAGGAAACTGAAATGATGATAAGTTAGAGAACAAATTGATCTAAAAGGAATGGAGTCTCCCAAAATTACTATAGAGGATCTTTGGTTCGAGAGAAATAAAAATGTAGAAATCGAACTATCGCTAAAAACTAAAACATCTTCCCAAAACATCCATGTTCAGGGAGTTACATGGCATGTGATTATTTTACAAATAATTAAGTCCACTTTATTTAAGTAGACCAAGAAATCCATCAGATCATATTAAAAATATGTTACATAAACATTCATGACGTGAAACACTTCTTCACATTCTGTAATTGTTCATAGTGTGAAGTCTTTCATGACTTGCTTCCAATGACTATTATGTGTCATGTAACCTAGTTACATGCCATGAAATCCTCTTATAGCCTACCAAAAAATCCATTTAAATCTAAGTGTCGAAAAACTCTCTGAAATCACCATTATATGTATCCTCCCAATTCCTTCTCATCCCTAAAAATCAACAAGAAAGAAAAACCATGACAAGGTTAAGGATATACCTAATAGATCGGTAAGAGATGTTTCATTATAAATAAATTTCATTCACACACACACACACACACAAATATATAGACACCTACATACTCATACATACTTGGATATACATACATACAAACACACACACACTTATAGGTTAAAACATAATTACAATTAAATTTGTAATAATATTAAAAATTTCCAATTATATGTATATTATAAAATTATAAGTACAATTATCTTAATATATATATATATATATATATTAATTATTTATATATATGTATAAATTGATTTATATTTGTATAAAAATATATTAACATATATTTTGATAATATATATACATATTAATATATATATAAATATATATATAATTTTTATAAGAATAATAATATTTATATATAAAATTTATAGATATATTAATATAAGAAATTATATGTTAATATATAAATATATATTAATGTATATATACACATATACTAAAATAAAATAGCATATATTTTAATATATATTAACATGTATTTATAACTAGAGATTCATGTCAGTCTAGTGGTTGGGGTGAGCGGTAGGGGGAGAATGTTAGGGGAGATGAAAAATTTGTACCCGGTGAGGGGGGGATGTTAGGGGTTATGTAGGGATGAGTCTGTTTTTAAATATTAGAAAACAAGGGGCCCACATGTCATTTCAAAATTTTATACATATGAAATTATACCTTCCCACATTTATAGATATTTTGGTAAGTGATTCTCATTTACCAGGATTTCATTAAAACATGAGTAAATAAGACTCAAAACAAGACTAAATTTCCAACACCTCATTTAACTATTTTCGTATAAAATTATGTAATTACATTAGTGATGTTTATTAAGTTTACTGATTTAAGACAAATGTGGCTAAATTAATTTATTTTTATAGAGTTGGTATGAAATTGGGGACCACTAATCACCAATTTTTCATATGATGTTTAAGGAAGATCTTTTATATAGGGCAAGCCCATGTAATCTGATTTCAAAAGATAGGTCTTTTAAATATTTCCATTATAAATGAACATATTGATATAAAATAGTATATGTAAAATTAATGTATATATACTTTTCTACATTAATAATAATAGATTTTAATTTAAACTTTTGTTTAATTATTGTTGTATTTTTTATTATAACATTATGGGTATAAATTAAACATATGATAATATCAAAGAACGAGTTATATTACATCTATTTTAATGAAAACAATTAGGTATTCCCATAGTGAACTTACTAATCTTCACATATTTTAATGTCTAGGTGAGTTATCATACCTCTTATTATGAGTACACAATTGTGTTCATAGAATAGAAGATAAATGGTACCGTATATTAAAATCATAGGTGAAGGAAGGTTAATCATTGTAATTATCTTTAATTTTGGTTCAAAAGGAGGTGTTAGATCACTAATGATACCAAATTAAAAATTTATTTTATAAAAAATATAAATAAATAAGAGTAATGATGAAAATAAAATGAAATTAAATCCAAAAAATCCACCCACTTCTTTATAAACCCATCTCTAACTTCAAACAAATATAGAAAAATACAACAAAAAATGTATCATTGTGTCCAAATACCCTAAATATCATATAGTTGTGGTGTCTCCACCTAGTCTGGTGTAAGAAATATAAGAAGTATCGATGAAGATGGAGCAGGTTGACTAGAGAAGCATGAAGACAATCCAAGAATCAATAAAGTGGGGAATTCAAGAGGTGTGTAGTTTAACAACAGAGAGTGTGAGGTGGTGAGAAGATTTGGGGAGGTGTGAAAGTGGATAAGGTTAGAAGTAGATATAAATGTGAGGGTATCTATTTTGATGACATTGATATGGGATGAACCTGAGTGAGGAGAATGATACCAATTTCTCCCTTGAAACTTGTTTACCTAGTATGAGGATTTGGGAGATTTCCCTTAGACTAGGCCTACTTATATATGAGGACTATATGTGGGATACCATGTTATTGAAATTATAAAATTATATTTTATTCACATATTTTTGTATTTGTTTACCCAAACATAATCAATAGTGTGGTGAGAGTCACCAATCCAGGGATTTTCTTTCATCTGGGTTATTAATTCTGTGATGT
Source organism: Viscum album (assembly GCA_963277665.1). NCBI lineage: Eukaryota > Viridiplantae > Streptophyta > Magnoliopsida > Santalales > Viscaceae > Viscum > Viscum album. The sequence continues at coordinate 1,992,096,790 of OY728164.1, forward strand.
ATTATTCATACTGAATGATAAAAGATATTATTTGATAAAATTTACTATATTTATTATCTTGTTATTTTTGATTTCTATATATCGTGTAGTGATGTTTAGTTTATAATATAGATTTTAAAATGGGTTTGACATATCACTTAAATAAATGAGGAACCATTATAATGGTTATGATGGAAGGCCGAGTGTCGAGAATTTATAAATTTATAAATTGGATAATCTTTAATAGAATATTTTATTCAATACAGGTTTGATATATAACATAGTTCATGGATTTTATTTTATATACAATATATTACTCTAATAAAAGAAAAATCTCTCACACACTCTTATATTCATTTACTATTGAGGAGGAGGTTCCACCTCACCTTTGAAAGTGAAGGATCTGTTAGGTTAGATATGTGATAATAGATGGTCTAGTGGTAAGATGAATAAACCAAATTATAATTTTAAAGATATCTATTAACTATTAGCAATGTCAATTATTAGAGTTAAATAAAATGTGCTAGTTAGTAAGAAAAATAAAATAATGAACACAAGGAATTTTTAAAGTTGTTCTGTACAAAATCTTATTACTCTACTCATATACCTCTATACTCAGTAAGAGATAATTTGTGAACTAATCTTATTTTGTAAGTTGAATAATAACTTGATTAAAAAAATACTTTTCTATAAAGTAGTGGTATAAAAATTTACACAATGACATTTATAAGTGTAGTCGCAACAAGAAGACAACAATAACATTAGACTACAGGATACATAACCCAACCTACCATGAATTTAGAATTTGGGAGTCAAACCTAGATATAGAGAATGATTTTCTTGTAAAATAATAAAGACATAGTGAAATCATGAGTGATATTAAAATTATTTTTATAGAGTCCAAAAACCAGAACAAAATAGTTAAAAAAATAAATACTAGTTCTCATGTGTTTGATCATCTTGACTATCTTATCAATGTAATAGAAAAAGATTTATAAATTTTTGTTCAACAGTTGGGAGATTTTCCAATAGTATGAGAAACATTCAACACAAAGAGAATAGACAACACTTCATAGTAGAAAACCACAACATATTCACACCATATCTCTCAAAAATATGGAAGCTCTCATCGAAATGTATTATATCATAAGTCTATCACTTTCCCACGTTATCCAATCGTAAGGTTTCAACAAATTTAAAAAAATAAACTGAACTCCACTGAGAGAGCTTAGATAATTAAAAATGTAATAATACCAGTATATAAAAAAGAGAGAGAAAGAGATATTTTCATTTCACAATAATCACTCAACTTATGGTCAAAACTTATAGGAATGAAGACTGATTGAAATTTTTATAAATCAACCATTAAATACATTAGATGGTCTCTGTAATAATAGGTCAATTAAAGATACCAGGAAAATACTATGTTCGAATTTTGAAACATGAAATTTAAAAATGATCCATTTGAAATGAGTAGTAAATATGTAAATAATATAAAAACTTAATAACACCATATTAAAAATATTAAAAACATTATTTATTTTAATATTGACATAAATTAATTTATAAATATTGAACTTGAATAAAAAAACATAAAATAATACAAAAAATTTTTGAGTATCAGGTTGTAAGTTACATGTGTGAAAATAAAACACAAATTAATCTTAAAAAAATGTTTAAAATAATGGAAATATTTTAACATGGGTTCTAAATAATTGATATGAATTTTTAAATTCATTATAAAATTTAAAATATTTCAAATATACATGCAGAAAATTGATATATGAAATAAAATGAAAAATCGAGTATAATTTCCTCTAGGATTTTGTTGAACTACGTAGCCAAATTCACATAGGTAAATTTCACATAAGCATTTTTATATATGTAAGATAATTGAAAAAATAGAAGAATCAATGTAGTATTTTCATGTTAGTGAATTGACATATCTTATTCTACCCGGGATATTTACATAAGGGATTTATCACACTGGTGATTCAAGTAAGGCAATTCTTGAATTCTGAAAATTGATTAACTTATAAAATTTTAGAAGTTAAAAAGACCTTTTTAATGGAAGCATCAGCTTAGAGTAATTTTAAATTATATTTTTAATATTTTATTATATTTTAAAGAAACCAATAATCTCATTAATTGAATATATATAACTAAGTTAACATAAAAAACAACATCTAAATAATTTTGAAAAATAATAGAAATCGGACTAAGAAAATACAGTGAATTGAAACCTAATTTCAGTTATGATAGAGTCCGATTATGTTTTCTATATCTTATAATTAAATGTATAAAATATTCCCATATTTTTATTATTTTTAATAAATTTGGAGTTTTATAGCTCACTATATTTTCAAAATATATAGGGTAACTGATTTTGGAAAATCAGATACATGGATAAAAAATCAGTTACATGAATTTCTAATTATCTACATTGATAACCATTTGAATACATGTTTTACAATGTATTTTATATATGGGAATAGTAATATAAATTTATATATGTTATTTTAAGGTCCCAAATTAATTATTTATTCAAGTTACTCAAAATAAAACTTGTAGAACATGTTTTGGACAATCAAAAAATTAAATATAAAGATAAATTAAGCAAAGAATAAAATGAAATAATCAAAGTTAAAAATAATCTAATCAATTTACAATTAATATTATTAATACATTAAAATGAAATAAAATGAATAATACATTTTAATTATCATATCATAAAATGTTTCTAGAATACACTCAACAATATATCTCTGTTTTTGATAATTTCAAAATGCAGTATAATTTCAAAAATAAATCCATCTTTTGGAAATTATAAAAAAGATAAGGTTTCAGTACCTATATATAAAATATATTTTATGTTATAAGATAATTACATAAATAAAACAATAAAATTTTTACAAAACTTTTCTTAAACATTAAAATTTCAAAACATGTATTAGGGATCCACTATAAAGTCATTCATTGTTAAAACACAGAAGTAAAAGAAGTGGGCATAACTTTTTTTTTGAAACTACTTGAGTTTTTTTTAAATATTTTATAAAAAAAAATATTTTATGAAAACTTGAGGTAAAAATTAAGTTAACATCATATAGGATGTATGTATGGTTTAAAAGTTTTTATCTAATAAACAAATTTGTACATAAAATACATAAAAGTAATTTGAAAAACAGATTCTAGATTTTCAATATTTCATGTAAGTTTACAAATTTCTGTATATAAATATAATGAAACTCCACATAAACCCATGAAAAAAAATCTATTAATTTTAAAATATTCCAACATCAAAATTTTGTTTTTCAAATAATGAAAATTATAAAGTCTTAGTAAAGATATCTGTAAGTTGATTTTTAGTAGGGTAAAAATCTAAAAAAACATCTTCCTTATTCACATGATCTCTAAAAAAATAAAATCTAAAATCAATATACTTTGTTATGGAATATTTTATAGCATTCCTAGAAATACAAATTAAAGATGTATTATCATAATAAATAGGATATTTATGAAGAAAAATAACCATTTCACCTAAAGTTTTCTTAATAAATAAACTTTGAGAAAAAAATAGTTAAAGAGATATACTCACCTTATACAGTAGATAAAGAAACATATAATTACTCCTTATAAGACCAATAAATTAATTGTTTTTCCTAGAAAATGACATATATCTGATGTTATTTTTCTATCAATTTTGAAGCCTCCAGAATTAGATTCAAGATATGTTTTTAATTAAACACAGTTATATATAGGTTAAAATAATCCAAAGTTGAATATTATTTTGATATAACTAATTATTATTTTCAAAATTTGAATATGAATCTCTTTAGGATAATCATTAAATCTTTCACATAAAAAACACTAAAAATGATATCAGGGATAAATGTTGATAAGTAAAGAAATATACCTATCATGCCTCTATATAATTTTATATCAATAGATTTAATAGATGCATCGACTTCTAATTCATAACTAGTACCCATAGTAATTTTCATAGATTTATAGGAATTGAAACCTGGACATTTAACCAACTATTCTATACACTTATATTGATTAAGAAAGATCCCATATTTCCTTTGAGAAATTTGAATTCCAATAAGGAATATTAATTCTCCCATTAATCTGGTGTCAAATCAGATGACATCAAATTTGAAAATTCATTTCAAATGATTTCACTAAAAGAACCAAAATCTATATAATCAACATAAATTTTTACAATAAGAAAATAATAATAAATTGTTTTGATAAAAATTTTAGAATTAAAATTACTTTTCTTGAAAATATTATTCAATATAAAAAAACTTCTTATACCGAGCACTGGGTTCTTGTTTGAGACAATACAAAGCTTTTGATAATTTAAAAACATTATTAGGAAATTACTCATTTTCAATACCAAGGGAGAGAAACATGAACATATTTAGTTTTAAAACCATTTAATAAAGAAACTTTTTACATCCATTTTATATAATTAAAACCATTAAAATAAGAAAAATTTAATAATATTCTAATATATTCTGAATTGGAAATAGGTGGAAATGAATCTTCAAAGTATATAACTTCTTATTAAGATTATCATTGGACATCAAGGGTATATTTATTTTTGAAAATATTTACATATTCATCTAGCTTGTTTCTAAAGATCCACTTATTTTTGATTACCAACATATCCTCATTAAATGAAACTTATCACTATACATTATTTCTAAAAAAAATTATTCAGCTCATATTTCATATAAATAATCCAATTTTTATCGTTTAAAGCATCCAAAAAAATTAGTATGAACATGACTAGAAATAAAATTAGAATTTGCAAAAAAAATTAAAATAAAATTTCTAGTTGTAACTCTAGAATAAAAAATACCATTTTTTCAATAGGATTATCTTTAAAAATATTGTATGATCTTGGATCAGTTTAGGAAGGAGTATTCTAACCCTCAATTGATAATTCCTTATCATGTGGTTTTTGTTCACTAAAATTAAAATATATAAATTAATCCTCATAAACATTATAATAATACTTTAATTATACATTATTTTAATCAAACATAACATTAATATATTCTTCAATAACCATAGATATTTTATTTAAAAATCATTAAAATTTACAATTATTTTAATAACTAAGTAAAATAACCTCATCACTTTTAGTATAAAATTTATCAAAATTTTCATTTGAATTCAAAATAAAAAGTTTACACAAAACTATAATATAACCACCATTATGGTTTTTACCTTTAAATAGTTCATAATGAGTTTTATTTAATAAAGTCCAAACAACAATTCTATTTTAAATATAATAATAAACTAAAAAGATTCATCCCAAAAATATATAGAAAAATTATATTCACTTAATATAGTTCGATATATTTCAATAAGAGTTAATATTATTTAATTCTAAAAAAAATTTGTAATGGGGTTCTAGGATCATAAAAACTATAAAAATAATCATTATTTTCATAATGTTTTTCAAAATATAAATTATTAAATTAACTTCCTTTAATAATATTAATAGAAAAATTTATGCAATTTTTTTCATTTTGAACGAAATTACTAATTTTAATAAATATTTTTTTAATATCATTTTTATGTGAGAGAATGTAAACCCATTTAAATCTAATACAACCTTTAATAATAACTAAACTATATTTTGTTCTTATAAGACTAGTTATCTGAGTTGGAAAAAATAAATCAATATGTACTAAATGTAAAGGTATTTTTGTACTTATTTTATTAACAAGTCTGAAATTAACATTAGGTTGTTTCCATTTCATGCAAGAATAAAAAATATGAAGCTATTATTTCTTCATGTTAGGTAATTGTAGCAGATTACCTTGTTTAGAGAGCTTATATAGAATTATTAAATTGACATGACATAATAATCATTTCCAAATAATGATATCATTCTTCACAACATTCAAAAAGTTAACCTATTAAATAGTTAGTTCATAATAATTAATACTATAAATATTTTATAGTCAATTAGAATAGAATAATAAATAATTTTCCTTGCAAGCTAAATAATTTTAGTTTTGAAATTAAAATTCCATTCCATCATCACATAGTTGAGATATAATCATAATTTTTTTAAACCTTAAACATATAAAACCAGTGAAGTAAAATTAAAATTAGAAATAAAAACATTACCTAAACCTATTACCTATCCTTTTGAATTTTCTATAAAATTAATAGTGTCTAAGTCAAATTTGTTGTAAGTGATAAAATTGGATGGGATTTGGTCATTCTAAAGATAATCCTCTTTCCATATACCACATTTAATTCTTGATAAATCAAAGTATTATTTCATAAAAATATCAATTACTTAGAAATTTTGGTCCCCAAGCTACTTTATATCCAATTAGACTTGTAATAAAAATTTTAGACATCCAAACAGAATTTAAACAAGTAATTTATGGTATTATTGATAACAATGATTTAAATATATGATTCCTTATTAGTCCCATTTTTCTTGAATCTTAGTGAATAATAATTTACATTGAGACCTTTTATTCCACATTTAAAACAAGTAATGGTAAAATTACAACCATTTTTACTTTTATAAAAATGATTTCTATACATATGAGGTAATATATTTTCATATCCAATACTGTCCATATTTTTATATATTTTACTCATGGACATCTTATTATGAAATTTTTAAACCTTTAATAAAAGGATACATAATTTTCTTAATATTTGCAACTTCAATTTTCAATATTTTCATTAAAATATTGACCAGGTTTGAAATTATCATATACTATAGAAGGAGAAGTAGATGTAGTATTTCTTAGTCTTTCGTTATCTTGTAAAGGTATTTTATTTCTAAAAATAAGTTTTTAAATATTATCTTTATTCTTATTATATAAATCATGGTCTTTGAAAATATATTTTCATAATCTTTCAATTTCATAATTTAACTCAGAACCATTCAAATTTTTCCATATCATAATTTGAATAAAAAAATTCATAATAAAACTCGAATTACTAACCTCATTAAATGATGTCCTAAATCACATATTTTTAGTTTATTTTTAATTTCTATATTCTTCACTAGAATTATATTTTCAATACAACTCTAACTATATTTCAACACCTTTTCCCCCATATTATTTAGTTTTTCATTATTATTTAGTTTTAGGAAGTCTGGATTGAAAAATTGTTTCTTTTTATACTAAAAAAAAGTGATATATGAAGAATTACAGTTCATATTACATTTCTTACTTCCCTTTTATTTTTTACTTTTAAGGGTTTCTTCTAAATCAGTTCTTGAATCCTTTATTTTTCATTTGTTTTAATCTATAGTCACAATCTAATCCAAATCTTCCTTTTCACATTCATTAAGATCAAAATCTAAAGAATCAATATTTTTTTTAAAGATTTAAATTTTAAAAACTTTCTTTTTTTGTATCCTCTTCCGTGATGTTCTTAAATTCGCATTCATAATAAAGTAGTGATCCAATAAATTAATCAAGAGTGTACTCTGTGAAGTTATTTCTTTCATTAATAGTGACATTATTTTCATTCCATTTACTCATGGTGATAATAGGAATCATTCAACAAGTATGATGTTATAAAATTATTCTACAAGGGAATTCATTCTATTCAAAATTCTTGTGAAATGATAGAACATTTGATTTAATATTATGTCTTAACACATATTGAATTCTTGGAACTTTTCTCAAACAATTCCAAGCATGGTTGAAATTAGTTTTTCTGAGTGAATTTGAGTATCATTTAAAATATTATAAATCTCATGATCTATATCACATAAATACACATAAATAATCCCACTTATATTAATAAAAAAATCTAAAATATTCACAACTTTTAAATATAAAACATATCTAGAATCATCATTTACTATAAGAGTATTCAGGTCTCATTATAGTAGTGTGTATAATTTTTCTATGACCGACTAGTGTTATATACTTAATTTTTTAAGGCATAATTCTATTATGGATCTCCAATATCAATAATTATTTCCATCAAATTTAGGTGGATTTTGAGGAATCTAAACATCATTTGTATTCATTCCTTCCATCTTGAATATATTTTCTTTAGATCGTGAGGTCTGGGAATAAGTTATCAAAATAAGATACAAAAAAAGGATCTATAAAAGGATTTAATAAATTCTGAAAGGAAAAAACTTTTGTAACAATTGTTTGGTTAGATTGGTGATAATAGATGGCCCAGGGAGAGGGCTGAATAGACCAAATTAAAATTTTAAAGAGATTGACTCATTAGAAAAAACGTTAATTAAAAGTGTTAATTAAATTTGCTAAATTAATAGAAGAATAAATAATAAAATACACAGTTGTTTTTTATAAAATATTGGCCAAAATTTGTTATAATATACACATATACCTGTCTACTGGGTGAGACATACATTTTTCACTACAATTAGTTTTGAAGTTGAATATTATCCCGATTAGAGAATACTTTCCACCAAAGTGGAGGGTTAAACATTGACACATTGAATTTTGTATGGAGAGTCACAACAAAAATATTCTATTGAATTGAGACTACATGAGTTGAAACATGAACAATATTTAATTTAAAATTCATGATTTATAACATGAAGATATAAAATGATTTTGTATGTAAAATAATTAATATAAAGTGAAATCTTATGATAAATTAGTAAAAGTGTTACTGACTCAAGTAACCAAAAAAATAGATATAAGAAAAAAAAACATAGATACATGTTCTTTAGTGTTTGATTAGCTTGATTGTATTGTTATTGTTTTATAGAAAGTAATACAATTTTTTTAACTCTTGAGAGATCGTTTAGTAGTATGAGAATTTTTCAACGCCGAAAAAATGTACAACACTTCATAGTAGAAAACCTAAACATGGTTCCCATCATATCTCTTGAAAATGTGAAAGCCCTTGTCAAAAATTATCATATTAGGATTATATCACCTTCCCACATTATCTATAAGTATGGATCAAAATCTATTAAACTGTAAATAAAAAAACACAACTAATATAGGTCTGGGAATTCAAAAATGAATAATACTAGATTATCAGAAAGAGATAAAAATATATATTATCATTTCATAATAGTCACTCAACTTAAGATTGATATTTAAAAAAATTAATACTTATTCAAACCAAATTTAAATCATCCATTCAATAATTTAAACCATCTCTCTAATATTTATTCAATAAAATGTCCCATGAAAATATCGTGTTTGAATTTTGAAATAAGAAATAAGAAATTAAATAATGATCCACTGAAAACAAGCATAAAATATGTTGAGAATATAAAAACATAATAGTACCATATTAATTTTTTTTAAATAAATTGAAATTAAATAAATATAAAATAAAATTAATTTATAAATAATAAAATTGAATAATCCAAATTAAAAATTAAAATGAATTTTAAGTTTCAAGCTATAAGTTTCATGCCTGAATATAAAAAAACATTAAACTTCATAAAAACGTATTTAAAACAATTGGAAACACTTAAAATAGTTTATAAATAACTAATATTAGTTTATAGATTCATTAATACAATTTAAATATTCTTAATAAATATGTATCAAATCAATATATGAATCAAAATGAAAAATAATGTCTAATTTTATGTAGGATTGCACTGAACTATGTCGCCAAATTCATGTAGGTGAATTTCACATAATCATTTTTTATACATAAAATAATTAACCAAATAGGTGAATGTAAATATGACTTTCATGTAAGTGAATCGATGTTGTTTATTTTTATAGGCAATTCACACAAGGGATTTTTGTTAGGGATTCATCACATAGGTGAATCATGTAAGGGAATTTTTGAATTTTGAAAACAGTTATTGGTACTCAAATTTAAGATCTAAAACAAAACATGTAAAAGGAGTAATAATTTTTAGGTCCATTTTAATTATATTTATACTATTTCATTATATTTATAAATAATTAAGAATCACCTTTACCTGATTTATATAAGTCATGTTATCAAAAAAATGTGGAAAAATAGTTTTGAAAAATAGTAGAAATCATACTGAAAAAATAGTATAACATGACACATAATTTCAGAAATTATAGAGTTCAATTAAACATTTTATTCATTATATTTAAATTTTTATAATATACTTATATTTATAACAAAAAAATAATCCCTCAATTTTGAGTTTTTTCTCTGAAGATAAGGTCAAGATACAATGGGTAACTGATTATGGAAAATCAGCAATGTGGATCAAAAATAGGCCACATGAATTACACATTTTCTACATGGATAACCTTTTTTCTATGTGGTGTATAGTGTGTTTTCTCTATGGTAATAGTAAAAAACATATAAAAATGATTTTTTGAGGTCTCAAAAGACTTATTTAGCCTATCATCTCAAAATAAAACTTGTAGAACATGTTTTGAACAATAAAAAAATGAAATCTAATGATAAATTATGCAAAGAATAAAATGTTATGATAAAATTAAAGTGTTCAATGATTCCATTTTATCTAGTGGATGCCTTTAGAGGTTGAAACCCATTGAATTATATAAAGGTACCTCAATTAGACTAACTATTTCAGAACATTTAGCTTGGATAGAAAGTCAATTTTTTTCGTTTCATTTTATCACCCCCTTTTATGGTTGATATTACAGTTTGTTTTTTCATTTTTATTCTACTGTATTTAGCTATAAATATGTCCTAAAAACACTTCAGTTGTACTAGATTAATTGTTAATATAGGATTAATAAGATAAAGGTAAGAGAATTATAATTAATACTTGTTTTTTTATAAAACCATGACTTTTGTTTATATATCCATGATTTCGTTTGTAATATTTTTATAAAAGAAGTTATAGTTTTAGAAAAATATCCTGGTATAACTTATAAAAAAATAGATTATCAGAAATTATTATTTTTTCACATCATGTTTTTAACTAAAATGGTCATGCTTTATAAAAATTATATTTCCATTTGAAAAACCTTGACATAGAAAATAATAAGAAGTAATTGTTCAAGGTAAGAACATTAAAGAAAAATGAATTATGCTTAAAAACCAATGTAGTGTTCAGGGTTATATCTTCAAGAAATTATCTATATGAAATTAAATTTTTAGGGAAACAATGTCACTTTTTTATATAGATTTATTGAATGTTAAAAAATATATTATTCTTGAAATCATTTACTCTCACCCAAAATATGTGTGATTTTAGTCGATATTAAAATTTTTTTGATCATTATAATTGTTTAACACTATTATATCTCATATTAAAAATTTATATTGTTCATTTTTTTATAAAATATTTATTTAATATTCATGTATTTAAATTATTTAAATTATTAAAGTTGGTTTTATTTAGTTTAAATATCTTAAATTTATTATTATAATTATCATGCCACAAATTTAATAAATACATGGTAAGTATGATTTTTTTAAATTCATTCAACTATGGATATAATTTAGTTTTATATTTATAAAAATAAAAATAATGGTTGATTTTTATTTATAAATATTTTGATTTAAATTTGTATTAGAATATATTCTTGTCTTTGGTAATGATCTTTGGATAGTTGGACATTGGGATAAATATCTCACTGCTCTAGGAGTTAGGCTATGTCTAAAAAATTCAGAGTTTTCTAGCTATCATACCCTATTTTATATTGTGAGGAAATTGGTTTCATTTAATTTTAGAACATATATATATTCTTTCATGTACTTTATTCATGAGATGCATTAATAAAAAAACAAATATAATTATCTTTTATACATAGTTTAGTTAAAAACATTATGAGTTATATAATGTGTTATACATCATTATGTTTGTGAAATATTAATTTCTTTAAAGGAATTAAATTAGAAAATAAATATTTATAATCATACATACATATTGGTATTTCATGAGATTAAATGTTTATACATGATATTCATAATATAGACCACAAAATGGTGTTACATATGCAAAAAACCTTGAAATATTAAGTATGAGTTTACATTCGATGTGAACATATCTCAAGACCATGATAATATAAATCTAGAGATCATGCTAAATATGAGTTCCCAAGGATTGTTTCATATAAGTAATTAAGGGTATGAGTGAAACTAAAAGGATTAGGTTCCCATATACAATTATAGTTTTTGGGTTACACTTAGCTGGGAGACCTTAATGAAATTAACTAACCAAAGGAATAATGCTTGGACAATTTTTTTATTGAATAATAAAACATTTATTTCCATATGACTATCGAAGGGTCATGTTTGATATGATTGATATGATTTCCCACATAAATAGCATAATGTTATAATAAATTATAGTGTGTTTAGTTATTTAATAAAATATAGATCTTGAATCACTAATATATATGACGTATAAGGAAAATATTTTAGTGACACAATATTCAATAAATTTCATTATTGAATTGATTTAAAATTTGAAACTCACCCAATGAATATGAATTATTGTAGATTATGAAATTCATTTTGAACTTCTTTTTGAGATTTTATAGGTTAAAAATTGTTTAATACATTGATATATATGATTTAGAAGTATTAAAAAGAAAATTCATTCTGATATTATGAATGTGTATAGCACAAAAATCAATTTCCATTATTTTAATTCCTGAGTATTAGATACTAAGAGCAAACCACACATTTTTTCTAATGTGTGTAAACATTAAAATTAGAGGGATTATGAAAAATAGAAGTGGATTTACATGTTCATAACCAAGAAAGTCACTACATATGATGTTGTAACTTATGATATATATAATCCAAGTGAATTTATTATATAGTTGGAAAGATTATGCTACATTTTGATAATAAAGAGATATTTGATTTCAATAACTTATTCGGAAAAGAAGGAATTTCTAGTCAACCCTAAGATAAGTATTTTTTCTATATACATGAATTAAAAGTTTAATGGAACTGGGAATATGAATTTGGGTTTATATGGTCTGATATGAACAATTTAGTCTATAAAATTTAGATTGTAATGACAAGGTGTTGATTTTAACACACTGTATCTTAAGATTATCTCTTTTGACTTACAAATGAGAAATAATCAAAAGGAACTATAGGGATAAATTATTATAATCAAATTATTATTAGTAATTAGAATAATGAAAATATTTTTTATTATAAAAATGAATAAAAAAACCGTCTAGTGTAAAATTTGAGAGGGATGGTGGAATATTAGACATAATACATTGAAATGTATATGGACCAAAAAGTATACCAGAAATTAATGGGTATTAAAACTTTATAATGTTTCCTGATGACATTATTTTGTGTGGTTATGTGTTTAAAATTGTAAAAAAGTTTGAAACCTTTTAAAAGTTCAAGGAATTCAGGAAAAATTATAGAATCAAACAGGAAAAAAGGATTAATATTTCCTGATTAGTTTTGGGTAGTGAATACATGATCCAAGAATTTATAGATTTTTTTACAACATACTCCCCCTATAATTATATATTGGAATAATGTGTCTAAGTAAAATAGTCACAACTTTTTAGATATGGTTTGATCAATGATGAATCAATGTGGACTTTTAATATCATTTAGCAGATATTATTTATAAATACATGTATTTATACTTAATCATATTCCATAAAAATTAGTCATAAATATGACATTTGATATATAGATTGAGTGATATACCAATTTATATTTTATATGGATTTGGTTTTATAGAATATATGTATAATTTTTTAGATAAACATAACACCAAATAAAAAAATTTATTATTATTTGGTTATCCCAAGTAAACCATTGAAATATTATTTATAAAAATTTATTGAAAACAAAGTGTTTGTATCCCATTATGGTATTTAAAATTATAAATAATATAAACTCCTAGATTTAATATGAGTAAATTTAAATGTAGAGAATCCTATAGAAAATAATTATTCTTTATATAAAATGTGAGCCACTTCCATAAGTGGTTATGAAAAAAAAATAACTCAAGTTACACAATAACCTTGAATGTTTGGTAGGATTCTTATCTTTCCTGATAGATATGGATATTATATGGAAAAATTTTATTAATTAAAATTCATATATTATGAACCTACTTTTTATCAAGATACCATTAATATTTCTAATTTTATGAAATGGTTAGTGGCTATAAAATTTTAGGTAGACTCTATGTACACTAACTATTTTTAAAACATAGTGGTTAAACCTAAAGGGGTGATACCCATGGCGTTAATGTGGTTTTCATATAATAAAACTTATTATAATGTCGAGTGTTTACCTATAAATATATATTGGTGGCTAAGGGTTATAAAAAAACCATGGTACTAACTATGATGATACCTTTTCAATAGTATAAATGTTAAAGTCCATTAAAATATTTCATTCTATAAAAAATCATTATGATATTGATATATATATATATAATGTATTTTAAAACTAATTTTAACAATGGGATTTAAGTTTAGAATGTGGAAATGATATAAATTTATGGTTTTGAAGTTCTATATGATACTGCTATGTTACTAATGTTATAATGTTTTATTTATTTATAGAAATCAACTGTATAGAGTTGGAACTACTGGTATGATGATAAAATTAAATTGTTTTCCATAGCAATTTGGATGAAAATTTTATATACATTTATTTTAGTGGGTTTATTTTCTTATTTAAATTTTATATATAGATAGATAATATTTATCCAAAATAATATCCAAACATTAAATTCTATAATGGTATAGTTGGGAAAATTATTTTGAATTAAATACAATTGTGTGGAATTTTACATACCGAGTTTAGAGATATAAAGTGATAGATCTAAAAGGAATATTATATTGAGTCAAAATAACTATATTGAAAAAATGATAGATGTTTAGAATATAGAACTCTAATAATGTTTATTTACTAGTATTTCATAGAATGAATCTTAGGGAAACTAAATGTTCTTTAAAAGTGTTAGAAGGAGAAACATAAATTGGATTCCTTATGTTTCCACCATAAGATCTATCATGTATGACATGTTGTGTACTTATAATTATGTCACTTCTTCCTTGATAACGACTATTTGATGCTAATACAATCCTCATAGAATTTACTATATTATAGGAATAATATCCTTTAGTACTTTACAATAACTATTGATATATTCATGGTCTTTGAACAGGGGGAAGAGATTACTTCAAGGGGTTAAAATGATGATAGTATCCAAACCAACCAAGATGATATGATATCTCAATATAGGTTCATGTTTTTCTTCAATGATAATTTATAAATTATATGTTTTCAAAATAAACCCCAATGGATGAAATAATAAGAAATTAAAAGTATACATGTAAATAAAAATTTGTGATGGAATCTATTTAGATCATGAAGTTAATCACTGAATGTGGGGGGGGGGGTTTCTAGAATTTTTGGAGTTATAAAGCATTAGTATGAGAACAATAGAACTATTTATTAGACTTAAGAAACATTATCTCACTAAAGAAAAAATTATATCCCTTCCAATTACTATCACATTTGAGAAATAATTTATATGTGTGATATGAAGATTTATTGGGTGGTTATAGAAGAAAATGTAGTAGATCCATTGAAAAATCAATTATTTTAACAAAATAATGAAATTAATGTAATATCTCTGGTTATAAGAAGTATTAGATATTGGATATAATATCATTTCTGATCTAAATGTGTCATATTTTTATAATAATGGAAATCTCAAATTATAATTTATTCTTACGACCTTCATAGTTACATGAATACATAACTAATAAAACTAGCTCGAATTATGACTTTATGTTATCCCTAATCAATGATCATCACCACATATTATAAGTTGTGATGATATGTTTAGATTAATATGAGGTAAATATCAAATATTATAAAATTTAAGATCATGATATAATATGTATAGGTTATTATCTAGAATTATTCTCCCAAGAATATCACATGGAATATAATATAGTCATTGATATAGTCAGATATGTATGATTTATATTACCCCCATTACTTATGGTTGTAAGGATACTTATCATGTAAACCATAATAATTTAAGACTATTTATTCCATCCTTATGGATAAACTTATTGGATGGTGGGTGGGTATACTATGTATTTTTAACAAGTTATGTTTACAAAAATAGGATTTTCCCTTTAATTTGAAAAGTATAAAATTAATGCCCATATTTTGTTTACACAAAAGAAATATATGACAATAATTATTTGAATTTCATGTTTTGTGTTCAACTAACTAGATGAATGATTTGTGATTTTTTCATTAAATATACTAAATATATTTTTGGAAATAAAGAATTTATGAATTAGGAAATACTAGATTGGCATGATCCACGTCAAGTGGTCACATTATGTCTTAGAAAAATTGATTATATAAGTATTAATATGATGTATAGTTAAACATCATGTAGTGAATATATTCATATAAATACAGGAGTTTGTTTGATCATGATCACCCTAGACTCATTTGTATAATGTGTTATATTGATGTTTTGATAGAGGTTAGTTTTTCTTATTATAATAGTAGATTACACAAATTATAGTTGATATTGATGTTGTAAAGGAAACTATGATTACACATTAGTCTGTGGAATAAGGATTAATTTTTGTACAAACTATTTTACCATAATATGAATGAATTTATATGATAATAAAATATAAATTAGTTTAGATTTATTTAAAAATAGATTTAATGTTTAAAAAAAATAAGAATCTTTAGTGAAATAGGGTAGATTCTTTTTACTAAAGCATAAACCATGACATGGTGATAGTCACCAAATTTTGGTTTGTGTTATATTTTTATTATTGATATACAAAATGGTGTTTATACTAAATGATATGGGATATTATTCTAACAAATCTATTATATTGATTATCAGGTTATTCTATCTTTTTAAACATCATGTGATGATGTTTGGATGAGTAATTTTATCATAAAAGTAGTGAAACATGTAATTTAAATAAATTAACATCTATTTTAATTATTAAAATGGGATATATATAGTTATTAATTTTACCAACAAGACCAGTTAAAAGCTAATCATCTGAATATTTATTAAATAAAAGAAAAAGGTACAGAGGAGGCTGGCAGGGTCAAATAAAGGAACTTGCCCTCATCCGTCAAACACAACATTACAGATCATAATAAGACATTTCATTCCCATAGTCAGAGTCATCAAAATTTTCCCATTCAGAGTGGGACTTACCCTGCTTGAATATCTTATGAATATTAGAATTGAACTTACCAGAATGCCTAGAATATCATCTAGACACAGTACGAGGTATGTTAGAATAGCCTTTCCTTGTTTGTCTCTTCGAGGGAGTAGGAGCGAAGACTAAGCCGTCATCAACCTTCCCTTTCACAAAAAGTAGTGCATCTTTGAATGTTTTGGGACCACCACAATCGGATGTTGTCACTTCCTCCTCAGAGATGTCACACTACTTCCTAGAAATATTAGAGTAGATAAAAATATTCTGAATTTCTTGATGACAATAAACATTGTGAGAAGGCCTGGAAGGATCCAAATCAATAGTCTCATCTCGTATCAAGCCTGTATTAGGACTATCATTCATACTAGTATTTGGAGGATCAGTGTAAGCAGGGGATCTAACAATAGAGAGACTAGGAGTATGTCCAGTCTCAACTAACCCAGTGAGAGTAACACCACGACCATCCTTAGATGAAATATCCTTAGAAAAATCAGTCTGATCATTAGAGGGACCACTCATTGGAGACTTATCCACTATCAGTCCTTTACCATTCAAATTTTTCCCGTAAGAAACAGATTTCCCAGAATCCAACATCTCAACCTGAGTGGCGGATTATTTTTTGAGAGAATCTCTAACATGATTTGACAAATCCACATGCTTCCCCTCAAGTTTCCTTCTACAAAGAGTAGTTAGATGACCCTTCATCCCACATTTTTCACAAGAGATCTTCCTCTGAAAAAAATCCAACAAGAGTCCAATAGCCATGCATTCAGTACAAAAAAGGCTTCCTTTCATACTCAACATCAATAATAATGTTATTAGTGGGAGTGGAAAGAGTTACCTTATCAGTCAAGGTGGAGCTCAAATCAACCTCCACCAGCATTCTAGAAAAATGTACAAACCGAACAACTTCAGTTTCCTTGTCACGAAGAATAGGGGACCCAATTTCCATGCCAATGTCATGAAGAATCTTTGGATGAAAGAGGACCCAATTAAGCCCGTGAAAACAGACCCAGACTTGAGAAAAGGAATTCCTTGCACGAGAGGCATTGAAATCAAGAGACCATTCATGGAGATGAAGCCATCCATGTTTCAAAGATCGGTACCCAATTATCCATGCATGTATTTTGAAAGCATTTGATGGAAAAATTCAATGTAAGAAACCATGACCAAGAGAAAGACACCTCCAATCAGATGAACCCCACAAAAACGAGAATCATCTGACGAGATCATCAAACTTCCAGAATGTCTCACTCATCGCTAAAACAAGACGTGAAATTAGAGAATTCTTTCCAATTGAAATCCTCTCATCAAATAAATCAGGACTGACATCAACATGAGCCATTTACCCATTTTGAAGAATCCTACTTGAGCGGGAGTCAATGAATGAAGCCAACGAAGGCGCGGAGGCAGGACATCCCGCTTGGCCACTCGGATCCTTTACACTGTCATCCTGCGTTGCTGAAGCCGCTTTCAAATTCATAGATAAACTCTTCGGTAATACCCTCTTCGACATAGATTGTAGATGAGACCTAGCCGAAGCCAGAACCCACCCCGCTCCATCCACACAATTAACACTATTGGCCCTGTTGTCCACCCCATATTAATTTTATAATATTTTAAATAAAATTTCATTAATAGAATCCTTCATTTAATGGATTATTTATATATAATAAAATCTATGGACATTATTTTATATATCAATGTATCTTTATCTCACATTATTATTTGTATTTTCCAATGAGGATTGGGGCCTAGCATACTTTGGAAGGACAAGGGGTCCTATAGATGCAATTTTTTATTACATTTAAGATAATAGATACCTTTTTAGGTGTGATTCATTTGATTACATTTGAGGTAATACATTCAAACTCACTATTATAAAATAATTGGTACTAGTAGTGAAATAAAAGATGTTCTATATTTTTAAATACATTTAAAATTTATTTTCTTTGTTGATATTTTGGATAGTTAGTTTATTTTTATTTTTTTGAATTTGGGTATAGATATTTCTTATAAAATCCATCATGTATAAGGTATCAATATCACATATAAAGGAAAAATGTTGGATAAAGAATGTGGGAATTTAATTTTTATTACATTAGATTCTATCTAAGTACCATGTACTATTGGTAGTTATCTTTTTATAAGTGACATATTATTAGTAGATGGATTTTTTATCATGGATATAAAAATGAACTTGTGATCTATAAGACTAAATCAAGGAAAAATTTAGGAGAGAGTTTCTCCAATTGAGCTTGATATTTGGGCATTAATAATATTTATTAACAATTTATTCAGGTAGTGATATAATTCATGTTTTTGGGACATATTTATGTAGTTAATATGATATTTTTCATAATCTATGGGACTGTGAGTTAAGAAAATTCTACATTATATTGGATTTTTGAAAAAATGTTTAGTTTTAGATTGGGATGATAAAGTTTAGGACATATTTTTAGGTATTAGATATAGAATATACAGTTGATATTCTAATTTCCGAGACATGATAACTTTATGAGAGGGTATATTAGAACATTGGAAAAAGGTATTCTATAGGTCCCATGTTTTATCCCCTAAGAGAATATAATTCTTAACTCTATTATGAACATCAGTCCCTAATATGGTCTTATATGTATAAAGAAAAAAATTACAGAAATACAATATAGAATAAAGTATTTTTTAATATGATTTTAGTGAAAGAGGAAATATCTAGAAATTATTCCCATCAATTTATGGTAATAGAAGGTGAAAAAAGTTGAGTGTGATAATGGATAAACTACTACAAAAATGGGCAAGGGAAGCACCACCTTTTATCAGTGCTAAGAAAAAAGAACTGATAAAGGAACCCTTTATAAGCGCTAAAATTTTAGCGCTGATAAAGGTAGTCTTTATCAGCACTATTCTAGCACTAATAAAGGGCTTTTTATGAGTACTAGAAAAGTGATGATAAAGAAGTCCTTTATCTGTGATAAAGTTTTAGTGCTGATAAAGAGTACGCTTTATAAGCACTAAAAAGCACTGATAAAGTATTCCTTTATAAGCACTAAAAAATAACTGCTAAAGGCTTCCTTTATCATCACTGATAAAACCATAGTCCCATATTTTATAAAATTGGGGGTATAGTATCCTCTGTTTATCGCACCCTCATTCCTCTGTACCCCTGAGAGAAATCCCCCCCTGATCTTCTCTTTTTCAGACCTCCGTCGCTATCCCTACTCCTTATCTTCCCCCTCGAACCCCTTCCGTGGATACACCTCCTTACAAAACCCACTTCTCCTCATCTCCACTAGACTCTACTCCCCCAAAACCCTAATATTCCATTTCTCAACGGTGGAAGCTCCTCTCATGCACCTTTGCCTCTGGCGTTCGCGCCTTCCCCTCCCGATGTAGCGCAAAAGGCTCCTTGACCACTCGACGCTTCTTCTCTCCCTCCATCATAGGTGTTATATATTCTATGTAAGTCTCACACTTCTCCTTTTAGGTTTATTTTTGGTGGATAGGTTTTTTGAGAGTAGTATTCATTAGGGTGATGTTTGTATTCTTCCCCATGATCATCACCCTTGGATTATATGCTAACTAACATAGAGTTCTAACAATCTATGTCATGAAATAACACATGTAGTGGATTTTTATACTTGGTTAGCAGATGATTTGAACTAAAGTATGACTTTTTTATGATTCCCCATGGGTCCTTATGATGTTTGGAACTAGAATTTATTTTTCACCAGGTGTCATGTTCATGAGGGATTGATATTCTCGTGCAACCTCAAGCTATAACTTATTATACATGAATATTATATTAATGATGTGCATTTTTTACTCATCCTTTTGGTGGAGTGGGTTTTTCTATACTATGGAAAGTGGTCTTTTTGTAAACCCCTTCATGAAAAAGAAGAGTTTTTATTCTACCCACCTCATTATTAATTAGTTACACTTTGTGGGTGTCATGATGTGCTGGTGATTGTGTTTATGGGGATGGTTCTATTTATGATAGTGATTAGGACCCCTCAAATATTGAAAGTGTATCCAACCCTTTGGATGTTAAGTTATATTTCCCTAAGTTGGTGATCATGGTTTTATGTGATGTGTGCAAGAAGAATACTTTCCTTCATTATGAATGTTGGGGAATTATGGAATGCTTTATAAGGTAGAGTTATGGTTAACTCTTGGTAAGGATATTGTGTATGCATCAACCCATATACCAGAGATGATGAGTGTCTTTGTGAAGTTATAGTGTTCTAAATTGAATCTCTCCTTGAGACGGTTCATAGTGGAGCCTATAAGCCATTTTGGTTTCTTTATTATTAAACCAAGATTCATGGAGTGGCCTCCAGTCTTCATGCACTAGGGCCATAGAAGATGAGGAGATCAAAGCAGCGCATCCATGGAAGGGTGAATGGTATTATTTGGAAAAGGAATTTGGGTTTAGATAGTGGTATGAACATTTGAGCAGTTGTATTTGGGTGGTTAATTCTTTTTAGGATTATGGGGTGTTACTTGACTTAGATCAATGGTAAATTCCACACATCTTTCTTTTATGTCAAGGATAATTTATGGTTGGTGTAAACTTTGTGAACCAATATGGCCATTTGCTTCTAGGTGCTAGTCAAGAAGGTTTTTTTACTGAAAATGGGGAGACACCATGCACTTCATTGGGTAGATAGTGATTATTCCCTAATAACTATTAGGGGTATCAAGATTGTTATTTTGAATGGATAATTCTCTAGTAAAGAACTACCCTTGGTGTGTTAGGCCAATTGATTTTGGTTAAGTACACCTACACTATAGAGAACCCGATTACATGATGGGGGATGAATTTAATCTCAGGATATTGTAAATGTCTTTCACTTGGTTGGATTGTATTTCAGCTCTTTTTATTTAATCCATTAATTTATATTGATCAAATCATCGACCAACCTCTAGTGGTTTGGGGTCATTAAACATTTAATACTAATCTTTGGATGGATATATTAGGGTTCTATGATTATGCCTATGGTTGGAGTTGATATCATAATCTTTTAAGGTAGTGATCTTCTGGGATGTAGGGTTAGCATCACCCACCCACAGTAGGTGTGTGATGCAAGTCTCATCTCAGGAGGCACTGTCACTCCTAGGTACCTCAAGGATAACCCATTAATCCAATTAATTTAATATTATTGTGATGAGTATATAAATATCACATTTCATTTTATTAACATTCATGCTATAGTCAGAGAGGCAGTCGGTGAATAGCCTAAGTAGAGGAAGGAACTGGAGAAAGGAGGTCTATATAACATTAAAGTGATGTAGGAGATTAGGGAGCATCATGAGGTGGATAGAACATTGGTTTGATTCTACTAATACTACCACTAATTATACCCTTCTATATTGGGAATTTAGTGGTTAGAATCTCAGATCTTGGTAGTCACTATAGTATTTTTACTAGGAGGCTCTAGAAGTCTTTGGAGGTACAATCTAAGTTCATTATACTTTTCTTACAGTACAAGAAACTATTTTTTGTAATTTTTTCAATTTTTTTCTAGGTATATGGTAGGCGTTAGTAGAGCCCCATGTTAGTGAGGGAGAGTTATTACATATTCTTTAGATGTTCATGATAGAATTTATGTTCACTAACTTTTATTTTCTATTTCTTATGATAATTTGGGTAACAAAACAAATGATATTCCATAGTAATTTTGGATAATCCTAGGTTATTTTTTCCCCTTCAAACCCCTTTATGATGGGAAATGTATCCACAATATTAGTTTTCTCATCAAAATTGTATCGTTGTTTTCATTTTATTTGAGTTTGGTCACTAGTTTTGGGATGTTTAATGTGATTATTTTATTATGAATGAGGTGGTTGGTAGGGGTGGATAAAAGGATGTTCAATGATTTTCTGAAAGTTTGGTGGGTGATAGAACTATTGGTAAGGGGGTTGTAAAGTGTGTTGATTTTGATGGGGTTATATCTTGGTTCTGTTAATTTCCAAATCTTTATTGGAAATGGTTAGGCTCAATTAATCTCTAATTTTATAAGGAAGTGGTTCTGTTCTACTGTATTTAGAAGTCTTGTTTTGTGTATTTGAATCATAAATACTAATATTTTAAATTCAAATGGGATGGATATGAATAAATATTGGATGGATGTTAATCGTTTGACAATAGAGTATGAGAACAGAGTGAAGGAGTTCATCAAGTTTGGAAAGGATGATGCAAAGGATTCTTCTCAAATCCTTTGTTAATGTTTATGTTGTTGTTATGCTAGACTAATTACTCCAAAAGAGTTTGAATAACATTTGATATGTCATGAAATAGATTGGAGTTATAAATTTTGGAATAAACAAGGATAAAAAGAAAATGTAGCTACTGGCTGGGATAAAACTACAATTTATATATCACCAGATATGAATAAAAATTTGGATAATGAAGAAGACCGTATGGAGGATGTGATTATAGATGTCAATGATGATGAAAATTTTATTGAGGAAATGACAGGGACAATTGAAGATGAACTTCTTGATTGCCCAAAATTGTTTGAGAAGTTAAAGAGTTGTACAAAGACACCATTGTATGCTGGTTGCACTAAATATATAGTATTGTCAGCTATACTGAAGTTATATAATTTGAAAGCCGGAAAAGGATGGAGTGATGTTTTTTTACAGAACTACTTGATCTCTTGAATAACATGCTCGTAGAAGATAATGAGATCCCAAACTGGACATATGAAGCTAAACGAATGGTACGCTTGATGGGTATGAATTCTGATAGAATACATGCCTACCCGAAAGACTTTATACTATTTTGCAAGGAGAACAAATCACTTACAGAATGACTAATGTGTGGTTCTTCTCGATACAATATAGAGGAATCTAGTCCTATGAAAGTTTTATTGTACTTTCCAATCATTCCAAGGTTTAGGCGTCTATATAGAAGTGAAGAAACTGCAAGACAATTTTCGTGGCATATAGAAGAACGATTTCAATGGCAGGGGGAGTTGCTATCAACTTTTATGGGTGGGAGGAAAGGAGAAGACACAACTCAGGAACAACTAATGCGTTAAGATCCCACCCCACACCACCATATTTGAGGTGAGCCATTCCCCTCAAAGAACTGTCTTATCTGTGGTAATCAATATTCTAATAATTGTTCCCATGAAACGTGAATAATAAAAACACTGATACTTTTCTTGTACTGATTGTATGCAGGGTGATAATTACTATGATTTATATCTTTCAACACCTAGCTATCACTTTGTAGCAAGGGAAATCGTGTTCAACATCCCAAAGGACGAGCTGCATAATAGACCACTTCTGAAAGATCATCTAAAAGTGACGATTAGTGTATCTCATGAGCCAAATATAGAGATACCTATTCCACTTGATGATGATGATATTAATACGGTCTAAAAGGATATTGGGACATTCATTACATGGCTGTCACAACTTATAAGAGTACATATGGACAAAGAGGTATTTATTTCCATTTATTTTCATGCTAAAACTTTAATAATTAATGAAAAAAGGGTCTTAGCCAATGAATGTTTTTATAGATGGAGAAAGGGAAGGGGTGACAAGAAACAATGGCTCAAAAGCATCTAAAGTATTGACCAATTGATCCCAAAGAGCTACTGAAAGAAAAATAACACCACCTATTCTCTATCCACATTTACTATCATTGAAGACTCATGTGGATATGAAGCTAAGAGGTGGTAGTATCCATATAGTGGTTTTTGAAAAGAATATATACGGAGAGGAAATTCAAGATTTTGTTTCTACTGAAAATGTTAAGGAGATCCTTGAATACGGTTGGCTTGGTGTCATAGTTGTAAATTTATATATGAGGTATGTTTTAATGAATATATTTTCTAAAATCTGATATAATGTGAAAATGATGACTAAATGCATTTTATATTACTGACAGACATATATATGAAAAATAGTTGAAGGAATTTTCCCATGAGCCAAAATTCGGTCTTGTTAGTCCTCATACCACATCAACACAACTAACAAAATTAGAGCCATTAGAAAAGGATTAAATAGTGAACGGATTGCTAAAAACATTTGAAAGAAAGATTAGGGATGATATACTCTTCCTAATACCAGCCATGCAGGGGTAAATCTATACGATTAAAGCATATCAATTATATTTTAACTTCGTTTATTACTTATTCCTTTTTGTGTTTTTAGGAAACATTGGATGATAATTGCGGTGAACTTGGATACTCCAAATATTTATTTTCTGTATTCAATGCAAGGATATCAAACAAACTGACCACACATGATGGAGTTTGTGAATATGTAAGACACTACATCCTATGTTTTATGTCTAAACATCATGTAATATAATTTATATTATCTTTTACTGAGGATTCTGTTATGATAGGGAGGAGTATCATTATCATCTAAGAAAAGGAATGAGGACAGGGGCTAAGCATAAGGAGGCGAGAAAGTACAACGCCTGGACAAATATCGGGGTATATATTACAAAATTTCACTATCCAAACACATATCAACACAAGTTACTTATTCTATTAATGATCAATTTTTTAGTGTTCAAAACAAATAAACGATAATGATTTCGGTTATTATGTTTGTAAATTTATGAAATAAATCGTTTTTCATCAACAAACTATCATCCTTAAAGAGGTATTTTAAAAACCACCAACTATTTCATTTAAATTATTTATTAATTATTTATTTATATATTTTGCAGTACTACTATGATAGTCAAAAAGCCTCATACTCACAAGATGATATAGATTTGTTCATAAATGAGTGGGTCACATAACTTATGGAAGATTGTACACAAATAGCATGAAGATATGACTTGGGGATGTGTACAATTGGCGGTAATTTTTGAGAGGGGATAAGGGGATCAAAAGTTGAAACATTTTTGTATGTAAATGTTCGTAGGAAAATTTTAATTGTTATTAAATAAAAAATCCTTTCACCAATGATTAATTTTCTCATTTTAACAGATGAAATTCACCAGCAACATACAAGAATGATGAACCACTTTTCTTTGGGCTTTGGATAAGAAAAACCAGTAAAATATCCAAAATACCTTCATATCCAACCAAACACATTTTTATTGTGTTGATACTTTAGGAGAGATATCCATGGGTCATCTATGATATGTATGAGTCAACCCTTCCTCAATCTGAGGCACGGTGTGGCTGGTATCACTCAAAGTGTCTCTCTTTTGTTTAAAATGGACAAATATTTAAGTGAAAACATCAACTAATGTACATAAATCTGACCAAACGCTTTCATATTATGTTGATACTTTTGGTTAATGATACATGGGTCATTTGTGACTTGTAATAGTTAACCCAGTCTCAATCCTAGGCACGGTGTGGCCGGTATCACTCAAAATGTCTCTCTTTTGTTTAAAATAGACAGAATTTTAATTAAAAACAACAACTGACATACGAAAATATGAGAAAATATATTTGTATTTTGTTGATACTTTAATGTAATGATATATGGGTCATTTTTGATGTATACGAGTCAACCCTTCCTCAATCTAAGGCACGGTGTGGCCGATATCACTCAAAGTTTCTCTCTTTCGTTTAAAATAGACAGAATTTTAACGAAAAACAACAAATGACGTATGAAAATCTGAATAAGTGCATTAGGATTGTGTTGATAATTTTGGGGAATGATCCATGGGTCATTTTTGATGTGTATGAGTCAACCCATCCTCAATATGAGGCATGGTGTGGCTGTTGTCACTAAAAGTCTCTTTTCTTTAAAACAGACAGAATTTTAAGTGAAAACACCAAATGACATATGGAAATCTATCCAAAAGCATTCGGATTGTGTTAATACTTTAGTGGAATTATACATGGGTAATTTGTGATGTTTACGAGTCAAAACTACCTAAATCAGAGGCTTGGTGTGGCCGGTATCACTCAATGTCTCTATTTTTTTTAAAATAGACAGAAGTTTAAGTGAAAACAACAACTGACATACAGAAATACAACCAAATGTATTCGGATTGTGTTGATACATTAGGGTAATGATCCATGGGTCATTTTTGATGTGTAAGTGTCAACCCCGACTTAATACGAGGCACAATGTGGTCGTTATCACTCAAAGTGTCTCTCTTTTGTTTAAAATGGACAAAATTTTATGTGAAAAGAACAACTAACGTATGGAATTATGAACAAACGCGTTAAGATTGTGTTGATACTTTAGGATAACAATAAATGGGTCATTTTTGATGTGTAAGAGTAAACCCTGCCTCAAGCTAAGGCACGGTGTGGCCGGTATCACTCAAAGTGTCCCTCTTTTGTTTAAAATGGACATAATTTTAAGTGAAAACAAAAAATGAAGTATGGAAATATGACCAAACGCATTCGGATTGTGTTGTTACTATAGGGGTATGATAAATGAGTCATTTGTGACATGTATTAGTCAAACTTGCCTCAATATAAGGCATGGTGTGGTCAGTATCACTCAAATTATCTCTTTTTTATAAAATGAACAAAATTTTAAGTGAAAACAGCAACTGACATACGTAAATCTGACCAAATGCAGTCAGATTGTGGTGATACATTAGGGGAATGATCCATGGGTAATTTTTAATGTTTATGAGTCAACGTTTCCTCAATATGAGGCACGTTGTGTTTGGTATCACTCAATGTGTCTCTATTTTTAATAAAATGGACAAAAGTTTAAGTGAAAACAACAACTAACATACGAAAATCTAACCAAATGCATTCAAATTATTTTGATACTTTATAGGAATGATACATATGTCATTTTTGATGTGTATGAGCCAACCCTTCTACAATAAGAGGCATAGTGTGGTGATATCAGTCAAAGTGTCTCACTTTTGTTTAAAATGGAGAGTATTTTAAGTGAAAACAACAACTAACATACATAAATATGAACAAATGCATTCAAATTGTGTTTATACACTAAGGTAATGATCCATGTCTCATTTTTTATATTTATGAGTCAATATCGCCTCAACTTGAGGCACGTTTTGGCTGGTATCACTTAAAGTGTCTCTCTTTTGTTTAAAATGGACAAAATTTTAAGTGAAAACAACAACTAACGTACGGGAATCTGACCAAATGCATTAGGATTGTGTTGATACTTTTGGGGAACAATCCATGGGTTATTTTTGACCTGTAAGAGTCAACCCCATCTCAATTTGAGGCACGTTGTGGCTGATATCACTCAAAGTGTCTCTCATTTG
Source organism: Viscum album (assembly GCA_963277665.1). Lineage (NCBI taxonomy): Eukaryota > Viridiplantae > Streptophyta > Magnoliopsida > Santalales > Viscaceae > Viscum > Viscum album. The sequence continues at coordinate 1,992,125,101 of OY728164.1, forward strand.
TTTAAAATGGAATGAATTTTAAGTGAAAACCAAAACTAACATACGGAAATCTGACCAAACGCATTATGATTGTGTTGAAACTTTATTAGAACGATCCATGGGTCATATTTGATGTGTAAGAGTCATCCTTTCCTCAATCCGAGGCACAGTGTGTTTGGTATCACTCAAAGTGTCTCTCTTTTGTTTAAAATGGACCGAATTTTATGTGAAAACAATAAATAATTAATGGAAATCTGACCAAACACATTAGGATTGTGTTGGTACTTTAGGGGAATGATCCATGGGTCATTTTTTATTGGTAAGAGTCAACCCTACCTCAATATGAGGCATGTTGTTGCTGATATCTCTTAAAGTGTCTCTCTTTTGTTCAAAATTTACAAAATTTTAAGTGAAAATAATAACTGACATATGAGACTCCAACCAAATTCATTCGGATTGTGTTTATACATTAGGGGAATAATAAATGTGTCATTTGTGATTTTTAAGTGTAAACCCCGCCAAAATCAGAGGCATATTGTGGCCGGTATCACTCAATGTGTCTCTCTTTTGTTTAAAATGGACAGAATTTTAAGTGAAAACTAAAACTTACGCATGGATATCTTACCAAACACACTCAGATTGTGTTGAAACTTTAGGGTAACGATCCATGGGACATTTTTGACGTGTAAGGGTCATCTATGTGTTATTATGAGGCATAGTGTGTCTGGTATCAATCAATGTGTCTTTATTTCGTTTAAAATCCAAAGAATTTTAAGTGAAAACAACAACTGGCGTACGGAAATCCAACCAAAGGAATTCTAATTATGTTGATAATTTAGTGGAATGATCCATGAGTCATTTTTGATGTGTACGATTCAACCTCCCTTAAATCCAAGGCACGGTGTGGCCGGTATCACTCAAAGTCTCTCATTTGTTTAAAATGGAGAGAATTTTAAGTGAAAACAACAACTGACGTATGAAAGTTCGACCAAACGCATTAGGATTGTATTTATACTTTAGGATAATGATCCATGGGTAATTTGTGAAATTTAAAGGTCAAAACTTCCTCAATTTGAGGCACTATGTGGCTAGTATCACTCAAAGTGTCTCTCTTTTGTTTAAAATAGACATAATTTTAAGTGAAAACAACAACTGACCTACAGAATTCTGAACAAACACATTTCGATTGTCTTGATACTTTAGTAAAATGATCCATGTGTCATTTTTGATGTGTAAGAGTAAAACCCGCCTCAATACTGGGCATAGTGTTTTCGTTTTCACTAAAAGTGTCTCTCTTGTGTTTAAAATGGACGGAATTTTAAGTGAAAACAACAATTGACGTACAGAAATCTGACCAAATGCATTCGGATTGTGTTGATACTTTAGAAGAACGGTCTATGGGTAATTTGTGACGTGCATGAGTCAACCCCCCTAGACACCACCCCACCCCCCTGGACACCCCCATGGACAACCCCCCCCCCCCCACTATCCTAGACAACCCCCCGGACACCCACGAACCCCCTGGACGACACCCCCACCCCTCCTAGACACCAAACCACCACCTAGACACACCCATTCCCCTAGACACCCCAACCCCAAGTTAAAACATCCCCCCTCTAGACACCACCCCACCCCCTTGGAAAACCCCACCAACCCCTGGACACCACCCCACCCCCCTTGGACAACCCCACCAACCTCCTGGACCGCCCCCACCCCCTTGGACACCACCCCACCCCTTGGACACCCCCATCCCTCTTTACACCCCACCCCTTGGAAATCCCCCAACCCCCTAGACATCACCCCACCCCTTGGACACCCCCCCACCACCACCATGAACATCCCCCTGACCCCCTACACACCCCAACCCCCCGGACGCCCCCACCCCTGGAAACCCCACCCCTCCTAGACACCACCCCACCACCTGGACACCCCCACCCCCTGGACACCCCCACCCCCATGGACAGCCATCCCAGCCCCTGGACAGCCACCCCACCCCCTTGGAAAACCCCACCAACCCCCCTGGACCCCCACCCCCTGGACACCACCCCAACCCCTGGAAACCCCCACCCCTCTGGACACCCCCACCCCCTAGAAAGCCCCCCAACCCCTTGGACACCACCCCACCCCCTAGACACCCCTATGGACATCCCCCCTGGACACCCCCACCCCTATGGACACCCACTAACCCCCTGGAATGCACCCCAACCCTCCTAGACACCACCCCAACACCTCGACACCCCCACCCCCTAGAAACCCCACCCCCTTGGAAAGCCACCCCCACCCCCCTGGACACCACCCCACCCCCCCTTGGACAGCCCCAACCACCCCTGGATCCCAAACCCCCCTTGGACACTACCCCACCCCCTGAACACCCCACCCCCTGGAAAGCCCCCCTAACACCCTAGACACCACCCCACCCCTGGAAACCCCCATGGATAGCCCCCCCCCCCCCCCCCCACCAGCCTTGGACATCCCCCCAGGACACCCCACCATCCCCCTGAACATCCCCAACCCCATGGACGACCCCCACCCCTCCTCGACACCACCACACTACATGGACACCCCCATCCCCTGAACACCCCCACCCCGATGGACATCCCCCACCACCCCCTGAACACCACCCCACCCCCCTTGGACAACCCCCAACCTCTTGGACTGCCCCCACCCCCTGAACACCCGTTTCCCCCCAGACACCTCATCCACCCAGACTCCCCCACCCCCTAGACACCCCCTACCCTCTTGGACATCCACCCCAAACATCTGAAAGTTCCCCAACCCCTTGAATTCTGAATTTAATTCTTTATGTATTTAATTAACTTATAAATTATGTGTTAATGGTGTATGGGTATACTTGTTAAATGGGTATACTTTCTGTAGTTACCATATGAATTATGTGTTAATTTTGTATGGGTGTACTTGTTGATATGAAGATTTTTTGCAGGTCTTGTTTGGGTGTGCTGCAGCTGAATTTTATGTTATAGCAGGCTTGGCATTTATCAGTTCTTTTTTAGCACTAATAAAGGGAGCATTTATCAGCGCCTTTTTATCACTGATAAAGGATCCCTTTATCATCTCTCTTTTTTCACAGATAATGGATACCTTTATCAGCACTTTTTTAGTGCTGATAAAGTCTACCATTATCAGTGCTTTTTTAGCACTGATAAAGACGACCCTCACCCCTTTATTAGGACTAAGAATTACAATGCTTTTTTTATCCCTGTTAAAGCCCATTTTGGGTGCTGATAAAGCCCGTTTTTGCAGTAGTGATAGTATAGGTAATCATTTATATTATCCTCCACATGAGCTTTAATACTTAGAATACATATTTTAATCATCAATGCCTCCTCAACATCAGTATATTTAGCGATTATAGTAGAAATATTAGTATTGTCAACATCTTTTTAGACTGAAAATAAATATTGGCATTTGTTAGTGATGGTATTTTTTTATTTTCTAGTAACACCATAAACCCCCTCATTGTTGAGTAGATGGAAATAATCAAGACAAACAATGGAGAGAAGTTGGTTAAGTAAATATTATAGAGGTAAATGTTGATAATGTAAATGAACTAGTAGTAGTGAGATGTATCAATTTTTTATTTACATTACTCATGCTTCTATATTTGTAGACATAGGGTCATGATACTCTTTCATCACTCATTTCTTGTATTAGAACTGAACCTTTCAATCAAGTGGTTTCTTAACCCATCAAATGTATCAAAATCCATAGAAGGATTCTCAATGTTACTGGATATATATTATGATTATGGATTAGTTATTAGGTATGATTGTATATCATGTGATTTTATACTCTTATAGTTGCAACCAAATGATATAATTGTTTTACGATTACCTATTTTTGGTGAAAGTTTTCATTTTTTTTGATAGAGATTTATCTTATTTAGTTGTAGTGGATATTTATTTTTCGTCATTTTTTAGTGGGGAAAATATTTGAGGTATCAAAAATTAATCAATTGTTTTTTATAATGGGTGAGAATGTTGTTATATTTAGAATAGAAATAAGAGGAGTAGCTTCCATTTACTATTAAGGAGTTCCCCAGTATTTTTATAGCAGAGGTGAGGAGTCTTTTCGAAATAAAAAACAATAACCCCCAGAAGGTATAACTTATAGAAAATATCTACAATAACTCTTATAATTATAATATTCATGGTAAATTAAATTACTTGAACATAGAAATCAATGTCGCACTATTAGTAACCACATCAATCGATCCTCCTCTGATTCTTACTACTACACAAGGAACACTCCAAGAAATTAATTTTAAACAAATGAAGTATACAATCACATCAAAAACAATGAAACATGATTGAATAAGAAAAAATATATTTTATGGTTTTGAAATGTGACCTACACCCATGGGAAAAAATATTATCTCTTTAATTTCAAGGAAACATACATCTGAATAACAAGAGAAACAAGTTCCAATACATTACCTAGACTACAAAAATACAACCTGTAATACATCACTATAACTTGTTAACCACCGCTAGTTCTCCTTATGGTCAATTGTTCCTCTAGTAATTTTATTTTTGACCTAAACCCATATATCTCTTACAATACCACATTATCAATTTGTCCTTAGTTATATGGATGTACCCCGGCTGGAACCTTACAGGCTACCAAAATCTCTATCATCATAGTTTCAATTGTTATGTGTCAGTAGTGATCCAAATCTTCCTAAAATAAAAATGTTTAAATGGTCATTAGGTTTTCACTACCATATTTAATGATTAGATAACCCACCATTATCTTTGGAAACCTCTGTTTCTTAATATTAAATTTTATCAACTTTTGACATCTAGTGAATAGTTCATGTAACCTTTTATGACATCCAAAAAACCAGTCAACTCCTCTGCAACTCTATCATACTACCAAAATATTCAAATTAAATTCCAAATTACTTATTACTTTATAACATGACATACTACTATATATATGTATCTAATATTCCCCTTTTTCATTCTCACACTCAGTTTATCACTATGTTTCTTTACCTTAACTACATTCTGATAAATACACCACTCAACATCCTTCTGCAAAAATAAAACACTATGGAATTTATTTAACTCTCTTCCAACCAACTACAACTCTGTAATTTCTGATGAAACCCTTATTCTATCTTGATTTCATAAACCAAGAGGTGTTATTTCATTACTTTCATACAGACTTCCACCTAATGAATCTTTCATAGCATTAACTTTCAAAGAATCTAACACTTAACCCAGATAAGATTTATCAAACAAAATCCTATAAATATTGTCCTTGATAATTGTTTTCACATGGTAAGTCCAACAATCTACCACTCAAAAAATATTCGTATGCTTACACCATTTTACCCATTGATCAGATTCCATTAATCCTTATAATGCCTACATAGTACTCTAATATACAACTTCTAATCATCCAAGATCTCATTGAATACATGCCTCCTTAGTTCCCTGAATCTGTGATCTCAACTAAACAATTATATGATAACTTCTCTAATAAGAAAGTTGGAATGATTTATCATCCTCCAAATCTATTGAATACCTCCAGCGAGATATGTCATGCACTATGTCCTTGGACTTTCTCTTTACGATCACCTATGATTTGAAAGACTCCAGAATTTATATTCTATATATAAAAGGAGTTATTCAGTACAAAAACAATTATTGACACCATAATAAATGGATGTTCCCTTGAACTTAATCTTCTTGGGAAAAAACTAATATCATTATATTGAAAAACTCCCTTCATTATCTTGATCTGTGTGACCATGGAATACATGTCTATTTTATCTCATTATATCCAACATATTATCACTCTTAAAGAGACTGTATCCAATGTGACGGACAATCGAAACTCCGTCAATCTTTCGGTGGATCATTTTCAAAGAACATGAAGTTAAAAAAAGTCATCATCCCCACCCTTTTAAAAAAGAGAACACACTTAGGGAATGTGGATGTCCTTATTTATCATTTACTGTGGCTATGGTTTACTTCTACGAATGTTTTACTAATGAAAACACAATAAATTTTTTTAATTCAATACTTCTAAAGTATCATAAATAGATACTTCTTAAAAAAACACCTCTTCCACATGTTACATATGAAACCGAAAATCTCGAATTCCACACATAATTTTAGTCAAATAAACCTTTACTTAGTGACATCACATTCAGGTATCCTAGGTGAGCCTTCTTTAAATTATAGGCAAAAAAATGTAAAAACCCTTCTAAAAAACTAACACTTTCTCCAGGATTTCTCATCTTCGAGACAATCATTTGATCCAATTCAACAATCATGGTTTCTATCAACAATGGCTTTGATGAAAAATCATTCTTTTTCTATAAGGAACCACACAAAAACCACCGTGAAACATTATTAAGAAAGGTAATTGAGTATAATAGATTTTTTGAGATCACTAAAACTTTTCAAAGCTTCAATTACTATACATGACTCTTTCAAGAGATTAAAAATCCGTCAATTCATCCAAATACTACACTATTTCACTAGGTTTCATAAAATATTTCAATGAAAAAGGATTCACATCCCCACTCTTAATTTAATTTACTCATGATAACCATAACGGAGACACCATTTTCTAGTCATACACTTTCTAGCATGTTGGGATCATTCTAAAATTCTTATTCAATATATGGAATCATTGTGAACACAAAACCATAACCATGAATACCACAATTTGAATCCTACACCACTTTGAAACCTCCTCTTACTTTCTATATGATCATATTTTGATTAAATTATAATCACACCACACACCTTTTGATCCTAATTTGGATGGAACCAATTATTCTTAAGTTCTATGGAACATTCCACCAAATTCCTTATATATGTTGATTGATGAAACCCTATATTAACTTTTCTAGAATCAACATGGTTTGGATGATTAGTTTCTTCTAGTTGAATTACATTCCAAAATAAAATTGAAAATATCCATGAGTAGTAACCAAAAAAACTAAAAATTCTGGAATCATCCTTTACTAAACTATCACAATGAACCATACATGTGTTATTATATCTGTTGACAAACAAAACCCACTACTTTTGAGAAATGTAGGGACCATGAACATCCCTGGAAGTCTTCATTATTCTTCCCCCAAAGATCCTTGATGATACATTAAAAAATAGAACCTATGATTATAATTATAATGGTACCAAAAAATATTTTTTATAATACATTCTCCCTTATACTTCCAAAATTTATAGTAGTATACATCCTTTAGGAGACTTATAAACTACCACACCAGTGGTGCCAAGTAGTCTTCCGACCAATTTTTTTTTCTAATGATAGAATACTCAACTTCAATGAACTACATGGAGGGATTTTGATAACCCAAATAAACCATCAGTACCACCACAACTCTCTAGAAAAATTCTTCCAAGTCCTTGATAAACTAATCTAACAGACATTCAACCTTTTTTTTCACTATGAAATGCAACCCATATTGGATACCATTTTCAGGGAATCTAAAACACCAACCACCAGACATCACTCTATCAAAATCTACAACCCCTAGAATATATCTCTAGAATCTCATATGATAAGAATATTCCATGTGACTTCAAATATGATAATTTGGATGCAGGGCCAAACCATAAGTCACCACATCATGTAATCCTCATCTGGTTCTAGCTTCCTAGCTTATTACACTCCAATAAATTCTTATAGAATACACATATTAGTAGAAAAACATATGAAGAAAAACATAACATTAGGGAAAAAGATATAATAGATTAAATGGTTTAAATAATATGTTTAAAATTTATTAGGGAACTACTATATATCATTAATATAAGGAAATATAAATCTAATTTATTATATGTAATGCCAAGACTCGGGATCCACCAAACCTGCATCTCTAGTTGGTGGATCACATTGAATCAAGAATGTATACCCATATTCTAGATATTTCCAAATTGTAGTGAGGATTTGAAGGTTTTATAATGGTTAGAATATACCCTATTATCAAAATAGAACAATAAAAATAACCAATAAACATAAAACAGTAGAGAAATCATATATAACAAACACAGTGAATAATAAAAAACCAGAAAATGAGTAAATATAAATGAAAAATAGATAATTTAATAAAAATTATCTATGGAAAAGTCTAATTCATAAATGCACGGAATGATTGTACAAAAATTTAATAGGGGACTTGTGTACAAGAATTCTATACAAAAAAGATAAATAAATTAAATTTCTTCCAAAATAATCTTGAGAAAAATCTTGCCCCTCTGGTCCAAATCGGTAACTATATGAATGTATATCAACAAACTATATAAGATAAATTTCCCTTATCAGTACGTGAAGAAAGATAATCTTACTGGGTATCAAAGCTAACTCGAGTGGGGTGTGAGATAAAAATCTAAGCAGGCCATCACTAATGGTGTCTATGAGTAATCCAAGTAGTGATCATAACTAAACAGTGTAATGACAATATTAATTAAATAATAATGTAGAATACATAAATAACAAGCCTACTCAGGTTCATGAAGGACACATGGTAGGTCTAACTACTTTAGATCAGGGTTGGAATGGAACTCTGAACGATCACTATATATATATTAGTAATATATATATATAGTGCAATTATATATATTGCATCCACCTATATGAATGAATAACATGAGGCCATAAGTGGCCAAGTACCTGGAATACTAGTGCTGGTTGGACCAGGGCATAACTTAGACATCCATGACTAGTCTAACGAGCCTATAATCTCAATAAATAGATTACATTCCCTACATCCCATGAAAGGAGTGATATTTCATGAAAGAAACATGGTATGGTGAGTGAGCCCTCATGTCAACACTCAAATCATGGAATGTGGTATGTAATGCAAAACACCCATATAGCATCACTGGTGTGAGATGCCATACTCAACACCTGATGTATGGGGTGTGACTATCTGTCATGCTCAACAGCCCTTACCATCATATCACAACCAATATTAAGGTGTAACCATAATTATAGTTGGAATGAGGAATAAACTCCCATGTTTCATTTTCATCCATCACATATACATATAAATGGGTCATAATCATATTTATAACATAATAAATGAGGAAAAACATCCCATGTTTCTCAAATTCCTAGTTCATTTATAATAAGGCATTATAATTCAAAGTGTGAATTTAGAAAATCATAACCAAAGGTGGGTCATTAACATTATCCATAAACCATTTCATTTTAAATCATCTAATTAATTTATGGTAGGGAACTATTGTGAATTAAAAACTTCACTAAATGAAACCATTCATTTAAAACATCCCATTTAAATAATTAATACATGGAAAATAAATTCTTATGCCTCAAGGGGTCACATAAGAGGTGACATGGGAAAGAAGGAAATTGCCTACTTGGGAAATTCCAACTATAAGAGGGATGAACACCTTAGAGGTTATTTGGGTTCTATTTAACATTCATTTTTTAAGGGAAATTTCATTTAAAAGATAATACATAATCTAATTAGTGGTTTCGGGCCATTAAGAAACTGACCAGTAAGGGGAAAATTGACTCAGAACACCCATGGGGTGTCCATATATGAAATAAACAACCTATAAACTACTAAATATGAATCAATTGGAATATATTACGGTTAAAGGATAAATTATATTAGAATAACTCAATATAAAGGAGACTCCTAGAAAATAATGGCATGTGGAATATTGTAATAGCTATGAGAAGAAAAAACTCAAAGTGAAAAAAATGTGACCACCTACCTCAAGGCTTTAATAGAGTCATGGATTGATATCAATCTCATATTTTAAGCAGGTTAAAAGAGATATTAGAAATAAAAGGATACCCATGTTCATCTATTTGAGGAATAAATAGAAAAATATAAAGGTAAAATAAAATAAGATAGGGTCATTTTTGTCATTTCACCCCAAAATAAAAAGGTACACAGTTTGGAAGCACATTTTGGGAAAACTGTGCTCAAACTGTGGTCATTCACTACAACTATGTTTTGGATCACATGATTACGTGCACAGTTTGACTAACCGTGGAAAAATCATGAAAAATGGATATGCACCAAACTTGAAAAAAGCGAACGACCCAATACCCTAGTTCGTATGATTTCAGAAAAATAGTGATACCTTGTTCCTTATTCCAATTTCAGGGCTCCTAGATATGAACGATCCCTAGACAGACCCATGAACTCATTTTCTTGATTAGGATTCAATATTAGGTCCAATTAAGGAATTCCAATTGAAAAAGTAACGATACACACCTTCATTGAAAATAAAGGTAGTTATAACCTCCCCCCCTTAAAGTAACTCATCTCGAAGTTGGCCTTATAGGGGTAAAGAGGTATCGTCAGCAATGTGTTATGTCCACTGAGATTTTATATCAGCTTCTCATTACTAGGTCTCATCCTAAACTTCTCTGTGATACCAAAACACCCATTGTATAGGAGATAACTTTCCTCAGAGGTTCCTCACTCCCCGATCTATAATATGAATTGGATAATCTTAAAAGGAAGAATATATATCCATCTCAAAATCATTAGGTTGAAAGGAATGTGATGGGTCTAGATAAAATATGGGAAGCTATGATACATGAAAGACATCATGCATAGACTAGTATGTTGGAGGAAGATCTAACTGGTAAGCCACATGGCCGATCTATTTCACCAGCTTGAAGGCTCCAAAAAACGTCGCTGATTGATTACGCATATTTTGAATATATACATGGCCTATCCTGACTGAGACTCGTAAGAAAACCTAGTCTTCTACCTAGAACTCGAGAGGTCACCAATGTCTGTTGGCACACAATTTCTTTCTGGACTGAGCTATCACAGTGCATTTTCTAATCAACTGGACCTGCTCTATAGTCTCTTGAATGAGACATGGTCCATAAAACCATCCTCCCATACCTCTATCCCACATTGAGGTAAGTGAAAAGGATATTGATATAAGGATATATAAGGATACATCTTGCGGTTATCATGAAATATGTTATTATAATAGAACTTTTCCAGAGGAATATGTTTCTCCCAAGAACCTCCAAATTCAAAGACACATGCATGAAGTTTGCCCTCTAGAACATGAATCATACAGTCTATATATCCATCGGTCTATGGGTGAAAGGCTATACTTAGATGTACCTACGTACCTAATGGATTTTTCTACCCCTTCCAAAATCATGATGTGAAACAATAATCTCTATAAAAAATGATAGAATGAGGACCTCCATGAAGACATATAACCTCAAAGATATACAAACTTCCTAGATCATCTACCGTGAAGGTATCTATCATAGTTAATAATTGTGCAACCTTTATCAATTGATCAGTGACAACCCACACTATATCATCTTTACAAGGCGATCATGGTAGAATAGTAATGAAATTAATTGAAACATCATCACATTTACACTCAATAAAATAAAATGGTTGTAAAAAACCTAAGAAAAATTGGTATTCCACCTTCACTAGTAGATTGGTGGAACACTGAGTTATAAAGATACTAATATCACATTTCATACTAGGCATCCAATAATGGAATCACAGATCTTGTTAAATTTTGGTGACACCAGGTCAAGCCTCCCATGCTGAGTTGTGAAATTTCCACATCATCTCCTCTCAGATGTCTACTAGGAACCATACACACCCATTGAGTAGTAAAGTTTCATCCCTATCCCTTTCCAAACCAAAAAATGAATCTTCTTTTGAAAAACTTTTTGTAAGTTAAAATCCTTTGGGATCAGATAGCTTTCTTATTATTACTCATTTTGAGAAGAGTAGAGTTCAATGACAAGCATGAGAGGATAGTTTTACTATCGTCCTATTGAACCTAAACATGAATCTTGGAGAATAATTCCATGATCTTACATTATACACTAGATTCTATAACTTCTAATGTTTGAGTGCTTCAACTCAGGACATTAGCCACAAAATTCCCCTTTCTAGGAATATAGGCAAGCTCGAAATTAGATGACTTCAGGAACTCAACCCACCTATCCTTCTAGATATTGAGATACCACTGTGTAATGATTTATTTGAGGATTTGGTGATCATTGAATACCATAAAACACTCTCAAAGTAGATAGTGTCTTCAACATCCTAAATCATGAACCACAATAGGGATATCGAGGACATTATTCAAGTAATTCTATTTGAGGGTCCTCAACTGATGATGCCCATACGAGATGAATCACTCATCATGCATTATAATAACTCTAATACTGATACCTGATGAATCATAGTATACTATATAAATCCTTCCTAAATTTGAATAAATATTCATTAGCATTGAAGTCAAACCACCCATCAACTCCATAAAAGATTCTTCACAAGATTTTAACCAAATGAATTTTACAACATTCTTTTTCAGTCCCTTGAGTGGAGCTTCAAGGAATGAAAAATATTTTATGAAGCATCTATAACACCTAGATATCCCCAAGATACTACGTATGTAAAAGTCATTCTTGGGATGATCCCAAGAAACTACAGAACTCACTTTTTCTGTGTTTACTGAAAGTAGTCCTGACTCTGAGATGATGTCACCTAGGAAGTGGAATTTTTTTATCCCAAAGTGGAATTTACAGAGCTTAACATAGAGATGGTGCTCTATAAATACATTTAACCTCATATTAATATGGGTTTCATGGTCATGTCTTGAGCATGAATACACCAAGATATCATCATAAAATACTACACAAGTGAATCTAGATAAAGGTGAAATACTCAATTCATAAGATACATAAAGACTACAGGTGCGTTTTTTGTTCCGAAATACATTACTAGGTAATATTACAGACCATAACTTCTCTTGAAAGATATGCAAGGTATGTCTGAAGTCCTGACACACACCTGATGGTAGATCGACCTTAGAGTAATCATTAAAAATACTTTTAGTCCTCATATCTGATCAAATAGGTCATATATTATAGGTATTTGATATTGATTCTTCACTTTAATCTGGTTTAAGATGGTAATATATGTAGATCCTGAGGGTAAAATCTTCCTTCTTGAAAAAAATGGCGGGTGAACCCAAGGATAAGTGATGGGTCATATAAAGCCTTTATTCTTTAGATCCACCAATTGTTTCATGACTAGAAAGAGTTCTTTAGGTTCCATCTTATAAGAAGTAATGATCTCTAGTGCTTCTCCTAGTGCTATTTCAATAGTAAACTTAAACTCTCATACGAGGTATACTAGATAAATCATGATGAATTATTTCTGTGAAATGATCCACTACAGTTGGACAATTAGTGGGTTGCAACCCCTGGTAATCAAGGAAAAAATAATTATTTGAGATGTAACTTTTCACTGTCTTTTATGCTCAAGTCCTCGAGTTTCACTTGTAACACCCCGACCCCAGAAACCTAGAGTCGGTGCATTATTTTAATACATTGGCATGATTACAAGGAATTGTGTTCCGAAAGACCGATCAGTTTAGCAGTCTTAGAAAATAGATTACATACATGAATGTTACATTAAACATTAGAAAATGAAACATAACATAAATGATCCTTTTAGAATTCCATTAATCCCTTAGCTTAACCCTAATTATCAATCATAATACACTTCCTGGAATCCTGGGAAAATAAAACATAAGAAAGGGGTGAGCTTAAATTCTCAGTAAACATAACAATATAGCGGAAACATTCATAAATAAGAATAAACATTTAATGTGATGTATAAGACTAAAAAATAATCCTTTAAAACATAAAATTCATCATAATATGTCAAATATAAATAAAATAATTTCATTTATTTATTCACATGGATATTCTACTAGTCGAATAATCACCTGCAATATGAATATCTAATTTCACAATGGGGTTTTACAGCACTGACATACTATTTTCACTTGTGTATGTTCCAAATTCCCTAAGGTGATGCAAAAATCACCCTATTATGATTGTAGTCAATATGGGATTGATAGGGAACTAACAAATCCATATCGATGATTACATAAAAACCTGTCATGTTGAGGTCGTAAATATTGCACCTGAAAAGGCGAAAACCTATCTCAAGTAGAAAATTATTATAATGGAGAAGGCCCTCTGAATGTATACCCAATGGTGTGTCTAGAATCATGATTCCATAGTAGTGCTCTATCTCGAGGCCTAGAATCTTAGTGATTTCCTCATATATATAAGGGTGAGATACTTTTATGTCCAATAAATCAGACACTTAAGTGGAGGAAATTATATCATAACCTAGTATATGAAAAGCTCTAACTCTCTTCTCCTTTAGGATAGGCTGAACTTAATGTAACTGGCTTGTACCATGGATATAATTCACTACCTAAAAGCTTGTGAAAGGGAGTTCTTATGTCATTGAGTATTGTATTTCTAACCGACTATGCCTTGATTTCCACCTTGGCCTAATAGTGTGTTGGTATTCTTGCTATTTCCTTGACTTGATCCAACTATTCTATCTTCCGACCAATGAGTAGGTGAAAATCCCCACTCGCTAGGAACTATTGGAAATGTCCCGTAGAATTGGTGGATATGTCCCACCCCACCATAGCCTCTTCCATCAACTGGATCACGTAATCACTGAGGCTTTTTGTGTCATGGATTCTATCATAGGTTATAGATTATGAAATTGTCTACACATGGAACCTGACTACTACTACCACAAGAGTAGCCTTAAAGGTCGTCTTTTTCCCAGAAGAAGAAGTACTGATATATTTTGGTGTTGTACCACCTTGACACACACTTTCAGAATCCCTCAAATTAGTCATTATAATAAGTGAATGGTTGATGATTTTAGAAATATTTGAACCTAAACACATTGACCCAATAACTGATAGTGTAATCTATCGCATCCTTGAATCACTTATCGATCATAAGATCATCTATTTCCATAGTTTTAGTGAACCATTTAGCTCATGGAAATGAGTAGAATATTTAATAACTAACATAATCCCTTAATGTAGGTTCATGAATTCCCTATCTTTATCACCCCTTAGATTTTGGGAAAATAAGTATTCATAGAAGATAATCTAGAAATCCTTCCAGACCATATAGTTATTCTGATATTCTTGGGGGATTAAGTCCCACCACCACTTGGAAAAATCCTACAATATATAATTATCAAGCTTAACCATCCTTTCTAGAGGTGTCTCAAGATTCTAAAATATAAAATGGATTTCTTCGAGCCAAGAATCTGCCACAAAAGGCCTAATATCCCCCAAAAAAGTGGGAGGATGTTGGTGTAGATATTTAGGAGTCAAATATACCATACTTGGGGAAGGTCAAATGATACCTTGAATATTCTAAATCATACCCAAAAAAACTATCAAAACTAGGCGTTAGTTCCCATACCGTGTATAGGAAGTGGTTCTATAAGTAAAACTACATGAGGAATCAGTAGACTCTTAGGGTCTTCCACCTAAGAAGAATTATTGTCACTACCTTCAGGGTATACAACTGGATTATGTCATGGTGACATGATAATATAATTCCAAAACTCCTAAGAAGAGATTTTGGAAATTGTGATGATTTCATTTGAGAAACTTGTACCATAGTAAAGTCTTTCTATATAAACAACCATGCCACTCTCTTGCTTTAAAATCTAGGTGTAAACTGTATAAGTGACAACAACAGGCCTTAAGAATGTAAGAGATATGCCCCACCCACTACTAATGTTGGGCTCAGTTCTAAGTCTATGTGTCACATATATATATATGTATATATATATATAAATGCTGTTTTTAATTTATAAGTATTATTCATTTGAATTCATGCTTGTTCAAATATTTAAATGACATTAAAAATTATTGAATTAGATGGATTTCCATTTTTTGATCCACAAGATCTGATACTCCTTATAAACCAAAATATGATATTCATTCAACTCATACCATAACATGTTCCAGCCCATGGAATCATTGGTCTAGGGATCAATGTACGATAATAGACCACTTAAGGTATCTTATTTAACCTATTTAGGAAAATGCAGTTAGGTTAATGTAGGTAATTTAAGTATCAAATTTGTTTTCTAATCTTTACAATATGGGTGAACACAATTCAAAATAATCAGTGCACTAATAATATAAAATAAATAATTCACACTAAAAGTAGACATGACATGAAAAAATGCGTGGAATATTACACATGGTTTTCTAAAAATGATGTAGGTAATAATAAACCTTTCTCTCATATCATTAGGCCAAGGATGATATAAATCCACAATCAGAATAATAATAATAACCATAACACAACTTCTATGTCACACAATGGTGAAATGATATCAAAAATTATAAGAAACAAAAAAACAATAATTATAATTCCATAAACGTGGACTTTACCCCAAACATGGGTCTGTGATGCCCAAGAATGACATATGACCATGTTACAATCATTACCCATCCCCAAATTATTATCTATAAATAGTAAAACAAGAAAGGAACCACTCTGATACGACTTTGTAATGTATTGACTTGGGATATACTAAGCACACATCCCAAGTAGGTGGGTCACCTGGCCTCAAGTATGTCTCCCCATAT
This sequence comes from Viscum album, assembly GCA_963277665.1. Lineage (NCBI taxonomy): Eukaryota > Viridiplantae > Streptophyta > Magnoliopsida > Santalales > Viscaceae > Viscum > Viscum album. The sequence continues at coordinate 1,992,141,573 of OY728164.1, forward strand.
ACTATAGGATACTGACTAGAACCGAGTGTGTGAAGGTGGTATTGTGGGGAGACTAAACCCTCTCATCATAATGACACAATGAAAATAACCAATAAACATACAGAAATATTAGAAGCATATATAACAAATAGGATGAATAATAACAAGTAGCGTAAGTGTAAATATAACTGAATAATTGATAATATAATCAAATGCCTCTAAGGTAGTGGTTGATACATTGATTCATGGAATTCTAATAAAAAAATGGGAAAAGGGTACATGCATACAAACATTCTATACAAAAAGAACAAAAGCAAAAATATTGTTCCCCAAGAATCTCAAGCAAAAGCTCCGTTCTCTACTCCTGAGCCCCAACTATAAACAAGCATATCAGCAACCTTTAGAAGGAAACTTTATATTATCAATACATATAGATAAATAATATTCCTGGGTACCAAAGGCTACCCAAGTATGGTGTCAGATAAAATTATAAATAGGCCACCACCAACGGTGTCTACATGTAATCCATGAAGTGCTCATAACTAAACAGTGTGCAAGAAATTTTAATTATTTAATAATATAGAATTAGCAAATAACAATCCTGTTGAAGTTCCTCAAGAAAACATAGTGGGTCTACCCACTTTATCTCATGGTTATAATGGAAGTATGAATAGTTAATATATGTATATAGTAGTAATATATATAGTATAATTATATATATATATATTAGAGCAACCTATATGAACCAAGTACGTGAAAATGTAGGTGGTCGTATACTTGGAATACTAGTGATGGTTAGATCATGTCATAACGTAGACATCCATGACCAGTTTAACGAGCCTATAAGTTCAAGTAATAGGGTACATTCCCTACATCATAAGAAGAGTGTGAGACATCTTGAAAGACACTCAGGATGGTGAGAAAGCCATCATTTCAACACTAAAATCACGGGACATGGAATGTAAAGACCAATTTTTATATAGTATCACAAGTGTGAGATTCCATACTCAAAACCCAATGTAAGGGAGTGTGATTATTTATCTTTATCAACACCCCTTACCATTTTATCACAATATATATCAATGTGTATCCACAATTATATTTTTCATGAATAATAACCCCATGATTCATTTTCATCTAGCCCATATACATATAAATGAGGCATAATCATAATCATAACATAATAAATAAGGTAAAAAATCACATATATCTCAAATTCTAATTTCATTTATAGTAGGGAATTAAAGTTCAAAGTGTGAATTTAGAAAATCATAACCAAAGTCATGGTATTACAACCCTCCATGAACTATTTCACTTGAAATTACCCAATTCATTTGTGGTAAGGAAAGAATCATGCATTAGCCACTAAACTTGGTGAAACCATCCATTACAAAAAACCCATTTAATTAATTAAGACATGAAAAATCAATTCATATGTCTCAAGGGGTAACTTGGGAGGTGACATGGGAAACAAGGAAACTGCCTAATTAGGAAATTCCAACTATAAGAGGGTCAATAAACTAAGAGGTGCTTTGGGATCCATTAAACATTCAGGTCTCTAGGTAAATTTCATTTAAAAGCTAATATAAAAGCAAATTAGGGGTTTCAATCCATTAATCAATTGACCATTAAGGGACAATTTGACTTAGAACACCCAAGGGGTGTCCATATATGAAATGAAAAAACTATATACTACTAAAAAAGAATCAATTGGCATGTATAATGGTTCAAGGACCAATTAGACATGAAGAAATAAATATAGAATGGGTTCTTGGAGAAGGCTAGTGTGTAACACAATATCATAGCTACTAGACAACAAAAATAAAATGGAAACTGACATGACCACCAACCTCATGGCTCTTGATGACTCCTTGCTCAATATCATCCTCAGATTTGAAGACGGTTTGAAGAGATCCAATAAATGGTCTAAAACCCCAAAAATAGGGAAAATTAGCTTTCACCTAAGTATCATTATGGAGTATAATAAAAACATAGATAGGAAGGGAATGACTTGATGTGGTTTTCGCGATGAATACAATGCTTCAAATGGATCAGGAATTAGAATTTGGATGAGGGATCTAGCTCAATGACTATATTGAGGTGTTATTGAGCTTGAAAGAGAAGGAGACCCATGATCAGGTGTTGAAAGAAGAAATAGAAATAATAAATCTAAATATAATTAGTGAAAGAAATTTGGGATATTTCACCCCAAAATTCATAGGCACATGTGTTTTATGCACAATTTAGCCAAACTAGGCACAAAACAGGCCCAATTAACTACTACTAATGGGTTCCTCACACTATTTGGTGCATAGTTTGACTAATAATGCAACAAATGACTTTTTCCAAAACCTACAACTGACCTCATGACTATGTGTGCTGGGTCTCTTGGTTAGAGACAAACCATGCAGCCCAGTTCCTTCATTCCATTTCAGGGATCTAGGTTCTGAATAATCCATGGATGCAACCATGACACCACTTTCTAGATTACGATTCAATATTAGGGTCGGTTAAGGGATTCTAAATGAAAAACTAATGATCTATACCTTCATTGAAAATATGGGACGTTTCATAAGGGAATTAGGTTCTAGCACCCTACCGATATGACTGGAAAATAACCTCAAACACATAACAATGATAGTTTACCTTCTAGTATCACTCCTATAAGCCTATTCACCTTCTAGTATTTATGTATATATTTAATTCCATTTTAGCTAAAAAATTTCTCCCTAAATACTTGGGCACTCGACAATTGGATGGGCCCTAGATAGCCCTTCCAGGCCACCCAAACCTTTATCAGCTCAGTTCCAGTTTTTTTATCTAAGAAGTGGTCTAACCATACCTAATATAGAAATGCTACATAGATCATCAGGTTTACACTACCATCCAAAATATTTGGGCAAATGACCATTGACTTTCAAAACCACGATTTCCTTATATCATTTTTCACATCAATCACAAACATCTGGTGAATAATGCATATCACCTTAGGTGAATTCCACAAAACTATTCACCTCTTTTGGAACATAATTGAATTATAAATAAATGCATCAGATAGACCTATTATACATTCTTAGATTCATTTCACCATCATTTCTCTTCCACATAACAATATTTTTGTGAATACATGATTCAATGTACATCCACTAAATAGAAAAATTGAGGCATCCATTGAACTAACTTTTTTCTAACTACACTTCTATAATTTCTAGTGAACCACTTCTGCTAAATATATTCTGAATGACCAAAGGTTTTGGTGTAATATTTTAATCCATTGTTTCACTAGTATTTAATCTTGGTATATTATTCATCTTGTTGGCCTCATTCTAGTCAACAAATTCTATCCTTTGTCAGTGGAGTATTTAAATCAATAGTTTTATAATCTAAGGATTTATTCAACCTAGTATGTCCCCATGGGGTGAACAAGTATTTTTCTCTAAGAAGGTGGATGATATGTTAGGTATTTTTTATAGATTACCATCAAACAAACCATGTAATAATAATGAAATATTACCTTTTTCCAAGAATCGATGATCTATTTGAATATTTAAGGGGTGAAAATTAGTTTTCAATGATCAATGTGCAATTTTATTATAATTATTTGGGGATTAAAAATGAGATATTTTATATTAAATATTCTAATAATGATGTGGATACTATCACTATTTTGTGATTCTATTTAGAAAATATAATTACATGGTGATATTTATGGGGTTGATGTATCGTATATTCCTGTGTTATATTGAGTATATTTCCATCATCTTCATGAATGAAATCCTGATTTATTTAATTTTATGTGAGTATTATAAAAAAACATGAAATTTTACCAATAATTAATGGCTGACCATAAGTTGTAAATAAAATATTCAATTTGAGTGGTTTGAATGTGGGAGGCTCAATCACTATGAACTCTATCTTTAACATTGAAAATTAATTAAATCTGATGAATATTATAGAAGTGCTAACATGGGGGAAGTTGAAAAATGTTATCACACACAATTATTAATATTTTTAGAAATATATATATATATATATATATATATATATATCCTTATAATATATATTGTAATGGGACCACATATACTACATATACTGAAGGCCACCATGAATAGTGAAACATATACCTAATGACTCAATATGGATCTGAGTTACCCAAAGAGTGGTAATATTCATAACACTCTCATCAACAAGAGATATATTAGAAGACACCACACTTAGTAGATATAAAACTCATATTATAAATATAAAAATGGTTATAGAATGACATAATATTTCCCCACAAATATACCTTGATAACACCCACATAAAGTGTGGGACATCATAATTTATGTCCACTACCTATACCGATGATAGTCATGTAACATTACATGACCCCAAAATTATGTTTGTGACCTTGGTTCTATTTGCATCCCATAGTAGTTGAATGTAATGTTGTTCATCTTGGGTTCTTAGAAAATTGGATGATGTCGAAGCATCAATATTCTATTTTATCCCATGAAATCATGATTTCAAGTTCTATGCGACCCCAAAATTAGTTATAGGTTCTTCTATATCCAATGAATTAGGTTATTTTATATTTTATTGTAGACATAAGAATATTCTTGAGGGTGTTTCTTCTGGTATCTACCATTATGTTGAGAGCTATTTTCCAATTGTAGGTCTTCACCAGTGGATTTATTATTTTGTACGCATTATTTGGTTTTCCTCATTAGTAGGGTTCCATTACCTACCACATTCATTGGTCATCACTCACCATTAGATATAATAACTTATGGTTGAAATTGGTTTCTTAGCTTCTTACACAGGTTTCTTTTTATGGTGTCCAAGCTCTACTAATGCTGATACCTATTATTCAACTGACTGATAAGAAGGTTGCATATAAGTGATACATATGTATGAGGTTTTTATGAAACCTTTGGAAGGGTCAATTGTAACACCCCTAGCTTCCACGGTACGTTTCCCTTTGAATAATGCAGTAGCTTGCATTGTACGCAACTTGGAGTTTTAACACACCACTACCAATCGAACTAGCCGTTATGATTTGTAATACCGACCTTTTAAAATTTTATAAATTTTATTGTTCAAAAAGGACTCCATTTTTGGATCTTGAATATCAAAATTATCTTAGGGTGAATTTTTGGTATTTTTCTGAAAACTTTAATTTTTTGATGAATAGTGAAAAATACTCCGTTATTGTTTAAAACTGACTTTTTATTTAAACAATTAGTTTTTTTATTTTAATTTATTTTAAGTCAAAATAGATACATAATAACTATACACTACTGTAAATAAGGCTATTAGCGACCGCCATTGGCGGTCGCTGTTGCCTCGTCGCTAGAGGCCTTGAGCGACCGCCAATGGCGGTCCCTATAGACGGCCAGCAGATCGGCCTTCAGCGACCGCCAGGCGGTCGCTGAAGGCCCTCTGCCGGGCACCCTATAGCGACCGCCATAGGCGGTCTCTATTCTAAAAAAAAAATTTAAAAAAAAAATTTATTGAATTGAATATATATATATATATATATATATAAATATTCATATATATACTATTAAATACAATATTTTAAATATATACATATATATATATAATATATTTTAAATGTTTTAATATATATTTAATATATATATAATATCAAATCATTTGCTATAATAATTTAAAAACTTCGATTCAAGAAATAATCTCATTTCAGGTCGTTCGGAGCACGTTTGCTCCGAATGGGACCGTCGCACGCCGTTTTGGTGTTTTATGGCACCGGAAACGCGTTTCCGGCCGCCGCGATCACACAGCACCTCCAAATGAGGTGCCGTCTGGCCGATTATTTCACAATTCACGCCCCGGATGTTGTCGTACGGTTTCGTGGCATTCGGACGTCGTTCGGGTGGTTTTGACCCCCCAACGCGCCATTTCAGCGCGCGCTGCGCTGCTGAAAACGACACAATCGGACGTGCCGCGCGCACCGCACGTCCGATGGACGTGCGGCCTCCTCCTGAATCTCAGGAATAATATTTCTATCGTTCCCGTGCGGTTTCAGGTCGTTCGGAGCACGTTTGTTCCGAATTGGACCGCTGCACGCCGTTTTGGTGTTTAATGGCGCCGAAAAAGCGTTTCCGGCCGCCGTGGTCACACAGCACCTCCGAATGAGGTACCGTCTGGCCGACCATTTCACAATTCACGCCCCGGATGTTGTCGTACGGTTTCGTGGCATTCGGAGGTTGTTCGGGTGATTTTGACCCCCCAACGCGCCATTTCAGCGAGCGCCGCGCTGCTGAAAACGACACAATCGAACGTGCCGCGCGCACTGCACGTCCGATGGACGTGCGGACTCCTCTTGCATCTCAGGAATAATATTTCTATCATTCCCGTGCGGTTTCAGGTCGTTCGGAGCACGTTTGCTCCGAATTGGACCGCCACACGCCGTTTTGGTGTTTAATGGCGCCAGAAACGCGTTTCCGGCCGCCGCGGTCACACGGCACCTCCGAATGAGGTGCCGTCTGGCCGACCATTTCATAATTCATGCCCCGGATGTTGTCGTACGGTTTCGTGGCATTCGGAGGTCGTTCGGGTGGTTTTGACCCCCCAACGCGCCATTTCAGCGCGCGCCGCGATGCTGAAAACGACACAATCGGACGTGCTGCGCGCACCGTACGTCCGATGGACGTGCGGCCTCCTCCTGCATCTCAGGAATAATATTTCTATCGTTCCCGTGCGGTTTCAGGTCATTCGGAGCACGTTTTCTCTGAATTGGACCGCCGCACGCTGTTTTGGTGTTTAATGGCGCCGGAAACGCGTTTCCGGCCGTCGCGGTCACACGGCACCTCCGAATGAGGTTCCGTCTAGACGACCATTTCAAAATTCACGCCCCGGATGTTGTCGTACGGTTTCGTGGCATTCGGAGGTCGTTCGGGTGGTTTTGACCCCCCAACGCGCCATTTCAGCGCGCGCCGCGCTGCTGAAAACGACACAATCGGACGTGCCGCGCGCACCGCACGTCCGATGGACGTGCGGCCTCCTCCTACATCTCAGGAATAATATTTCTATCGTTCCCGTGCGGTTTCAGGTCGTTCGGAGCACGTTTGCTCCGAATTGGACAGTCGCACGCCGTTTTGGTGTTTAATGGCGCCGGAAACACGTTTCCGGCCGCCGCGGTCACACGGCACCTCCGAATGAGGTGCCGTCTGGCCGACCATTTCACAATTCACGCCCCGGATGTTGTCGTACGGTTTCGTGGCATTCAGACGTCGTTCGGGTGGTTTTGACCCCCCAACGCGTCATTTCAGCGCGCGCCGCGCTGCTGAAAACGACATAATCAGACGTGCCGCGCGCACCGCACGTCCGATGGACATGCGGCCTCCTCCTACATCTCAGGAATAATATTTCTATCGTTCCCGTGTGGTTTCAGGTCGTTCGGAGCACGTTTTCTCCGAATTGGACCGCCGGACGCCGTTTTGGTGTTTAATGGCGCCGGAAAGGCGTTTCCCGCCGCCGCGGTCACACGGAACCTCCGAATAAGGTTCCGTCTGGCCAACCATTTCAAAATTCATGCCCCTGATGTTGTCGTACGGTTTCGTGGCATTCAGACGTCGTTCGGGTGGTTTTGACCCCACAACGCGCCATTTCAGCGCGCGCCGCGCAGCTGAAAACGACACAATCGGACGTGCCGCGCGCACCGCACGTCCGATGGACGTGCGGACTCCTCCTGCATCTCAGGAATAATATTTCTATCGTTCGCGTGCGGTTTCAGGTCGTTCGGAGCACGTTTGCTCCGAATTGGACCGCCGCACGCCAATTTGGTGTTTAATGGCGCCGGAAACGCGTTTCAGGCCGCCGCGGTCACACGGCACCTCCGAATGAGGTGCCGTCTGGCTGACCATTTCACAATTCACGCCCCGGATGTTTTCGTACGGTTTCGTGGCATTCGAAGGTCGTTCGTGTGGTTTTGACCCCCCAACGCGCCATTTCAGCGCGCGCCGCGCTGCTGAAAACGACACAATCGGACGTGCCGCGCGCACCGCACGTCCGATGGACGTGCGGCCTCCTCCTACATCTCAGTAATAATATTTCTATCGTTCCCGTGCGGTTTCAGGTCGTTCGGAGCACGTTTGCTCCGAATTGGACCACCGCACGCCGTTTTGGTGTTTAATGGCACCGGAAACGCGTTTCCGGCCGCCGCGGTCACACGGCACCTCCGAATGAGGTGCCCTCTGGCCGACCATTTCACAATTCACGCCCCGGATGTTGTCGTACGGTTTCGTGGCATTCGGAGGTCGTTCGGGTGGTTTTGACCCCCCAACGCGCCATTTCAGCGCGCGCCGTGCTGCTGAAAACGACACAATCGGACGTGCCGCGCGCACCGCACGTTCGATGGATGTGCGGACTCCTCCTGCATCTCAGGAATAATATTTCTATCCTTCCCATGCGGTTTCAGGTCGTTCGGAGCACGTTTGCTCCGAATTGGACCGCTGCACTCCCTTTTGGTGTTTAATGGCGCCCGAAACGCGTTTCCGGCCGCCGCGGTCACACGGTACCTCCAAATGAGGTTCCGTCTGGCCGAACATTTCACAATTCACGCCCCGGATGTTTTCGTACGGTTTCGTGGCATTCGGAGGTCGTTCGGGTGGTTTTGACCCCCCAACGCGCCATTTCAGCGCGCGCCGCGCTGCTGAAAACGACACAATCGGACGTGTCGGGCGCACCGCACGTCCGATGGACGTGCGGCCTCCTCCTGCATCTCAGGAATAATATTTCTATCGTTCCCGTGTGGTTTCAGGTCGTTCAGAGCACGTTTTCTCCGAATTGGACCGCCGCACACCGTTTTGGTGTTTAATGGCGCCAGAAACGCGTTTCCGGCCGCCGCGGTTGTAGAGACCCGTATCTTGACGTACATAGACTTTACATTACTTTTGCGGAATACTTAGTACATAACAAAAACACACACACAAGGATCGTAATAGTTTAGTGTCTTTGGAAACTCGGAATATAATCTTCTAATCCTGGTGAAAGATCTTCAACATCTCCCATAAAGATCTTCTTTTTTTTTACCTAAAACCTTTCTTTATATCCTGGGGAAAAGAAAACATAAAAGGGTGAGCTCAAATGCTCAGTAAGGGTAAACAAAAGAAATATCAATCACATAATTTTCATAAGAACATAACATTTTTGGAAATCTTAACCTGCAAAAGAGAGCATAATTTCATAACATGGGATAAATCATAGTAGTGAAATGAAATCATAACATAAAACATTACTCATTGTGGCATACACACATAATCATAGAGAATCATTTCTTGTTAGTCAAGACTCATTGCCAAGACTATCTTAGTGGACAAAGTCCCTTTCTGAATCGAGTAATCCTCGTTTCAGTCCTGTTTCACTGAACCGGTATAACCTACCATTCCAGCCATGTCTATCTCATGAGATATAAAATCTTTACCCAATGCATTGGAGGGAGATATAGGTCCCACCCATCTTATAATGAATCCTTTCTTATGTGTGCCACAAAATCATAAATCATACATCATTTCATAACCCATGTAATAAAAATGGGATTCTTAAACAACATGACATCATAAAACCATTCTTATAAGATAAAGGAATTCATAAACATAATTCCATCACAACATAGTCAAATCAATGTAAAAATATGGATAGAAATAGAACCCTTTATTATCTTAGATGGAAAATAATTTTGATAAAACACTTGAAATGAATTCTTGAGGAAAATATCCTTTCTTCTTCAAAATCAATTTCTTTTCACAAAACATCATGCAATTTTAAAAGAAAGAGATTTTATTGAAAATAGTCATGAAATCTTTTAGAGGAATCTTCATGAAAATAAGGCTTTATAAAACAGTATAAATCCGTTCGTGCCGTATAAGTTTAAAAAAAAACATTCTTCGTACTTTTGTCGGAAAATTCAAAAAGTACCTCGTACGACAAAAGATTCCTTTCATACATATTACTAAAAACTCACCGAAGGGTAAAAATGTTTTTAAACAATTGTAGGTGGATGGAAATAATATTACATTTTGATGGAACATGGATGTGGATGATAAAATACACCCCAGTAAATACTTACGAATAAACAATCTCGGATAAAAAATGAGATTGTGATATTTCCCTTACCTTAGGTCCGATTAGCTTCGTAAGTGTCCGAACCTCCTGTATAATGATTTAAATCATGTTATTGACTTATTACAGAATCATATTCATTGTTATGATATCATATATGGTTCGCTTATGACATTATATTACCCGTTCTTTTGTAAATTCCATGTTAAAGAAGCGTTTTGGGTAAAATCGTTTCATTTATCGTAGGTGTTTTGACTTGTTGTTCTTGACATCATTATTACTTATATCATGATTTACTTACTTCCAGAATATAAAATATGATTTATATATCATATATATTCAGTATATATATATATATAATAGGTAGATGAAAAACACCGTTCATGGAGACGGTAGTCCGTACGTACGCATGAACGCTGTTTTCCTTTCCTTATTGTCTTGAAATGGAAGTAAGTAGATGACATACATATGTATATATATACATAAATCCAGTAGCTTTATAATGTCATATATTTCATTATTATTTCTTATATATACATTATAATCATTCTTAAATGGTTAACATGGAGAATGAATCTCATCGCGTCGTGGAGACGGTATTCCGTACGTACGCACGAGCGATGATATCATTTCTATAAATATTGAATTGAATTGGAGTGGATTATACAATATATAAGAATCAATATGATGTTGTAATAACTATGTATAGTTATTATTTACACCATTATACCCATCCATGTAAGGTGGTGGTGGAAAATAGATTACACCACGGCGTGGAGACGGTATTCCGTACGTACGCACGCGCGGTGATTTCTTTTTCCGTAGGATGTATAGATGGTGAAATAGGGTTGTTTCATACTTATAATAACATATCAGTATATGAGTGATACTGATGTTATTACTTCATAATGAAACAACCTAAGAAGAAGAAGTGGAAGAAGAAATAAAGATGAAAGAATTGGTAACGGTAATTACCTCTTCTTTGAAGTGCCTCTTTGAGACCTCCTCTTAGGGCACTAGAATTGGTCTTTGAGGAAGACCAGAACCTCTAGGATGTTGATAGGGAAGTGGAGAAGAGATTTTGGCAGGGGTTGGCCGAGCTTGAGTGCTCAAATTGGTGTGAGGAGGAGGGGGAGGAGGTGTCCTTTTATAGGGGAGGAGAGGGGCACTTTAGGAATATCTCAAAATATTATTTTATATTAAAGTCAAAATCGGTTTATAATGGTTCCAAAGGGTCTTATTTCTAAGCTAAAGTGGGGATGGGTCGAAATCCTATCAACCAATAGAATTTAGACAAGTTTAGGATATTATTTTAACCTTATCAATTAGATTTAACTCTAAGTTAAATAATTTAACTTTTACCATGTCTTTTTGTTTTCTTTCACTATATGGTTAATAAACTTACTATAACATGCCAAACGAACCCCAAATTGTTTATTATTAATATATATATCCTTATCTAAGTCATTTGGACGAACCTTAGATTTTTAGGAATACAATAACAATTAATAATATAATATTTGATTTAAAAACTATTTTGTGTCAATTTTGACACTATTTGATATATGATTTTTGTGAAAGTCATAACAGAATTAAATGTTCGAACCAAGTTGATTAAATCAACATTAATATATCATAGTAACCTAGAAAATTAGTGGAATTCATAAAAATTCTCAAATTACATTTATTTTGGTGTTTATAACATCAATTATGTCAACTTTTCATAAGTAAGATAATTACTGCATCATCTTTGTGTCATAAATAAATTAACTTATGTGATGTCTAAAAATTACAAATAAAATACCATTATGTAGGAAATCTTTTTATATTTCTAATGAATATTTATAGTCGAATTTATCTTATGTATAACCCCATATTAAAAATGATTTAGTTATTAAACTTTGATTTGAACTATTTTAACCCTTCTTTAAATAAATTAAGAATAAATGTCCTAATCTAATCCAAGTGGGCCTAAATGGTCATATTTTATTCATAAGGTTGTTTTAGGTCGAATTACACTTATCCAATAGAATTAGGACATGTGTTAGGGTAATATTGATATCATATTTACCCTTAGTTACCCTATTTACTATTAACCGCGGTAAAAATAGTAAAAAGTTACTATTCACCAAAAAATTATTTTCATCTCATTGAACCACATTTTAGTCCTTGATATTAACCGCGTCTCTCGGATTTTCAAAATTCCATTCACAGAAGTGGTAAAATTAAGTTTTATGCAAAATTCAGTTTTTAACCTACCACTTAGTAGTTTCACTATTCATCAAAAATTGATGTTTTTCAGAACAATGCCAAAATTTCATCCTAATCTATATTTCATATTCCGAATTCAAAAATGAAGTCTATTTTACCAAATTCATATCATAGAAGTTGCATTAATTAATTTTATAATTAAATCCCGCTGTTGAAACAAGGAGCGTGTTTTTAAGAAACAATATCTATCAAAAGATTGACACTTGTTTATGTCTAGTTTAAATGTGAAATTATATCCAATGACCAACATTGTATTAAATTGTAAAAATATATTCTAAATATACTTTAAAACCACTCAAATTAATAATTTATCACTATTAATTATTTCGATTAAAAAAGTTGTTTTTAATTATAATTTAGTAATTTTCACTATTCATCAGAATATGAAAGTTATCCGAAAAGTACCAAAATTTCACCTTAGGCTAAATTCGATACTCCGAATCCAAGAATGAAGTTCATTTTGAAAAATAAGATTTACAGAATTTTAAAAAGTGGTTATTACTATTCATAACGGCTAGTTTTAATAATATTTTAATAGCACATCGTTGTTTAGTGAAACTCGGTATTGCGTATTACACACGCTATCGAGGAAGGTCGTGATTGCGTGTAATGCAAGGCAAGACAAGGATGCGTGTTGTGCAAGCTCCTTTTGGTGTAGCGTACAACACAAGTCATTAGTAAAATAAAAAAGAATATTTTTCATAAAATCTCGGGCTGTTACATTCTACCCCCCTTAAAATGAATTTCGCCCTCGAAATTCGTCGGGGTTATAAATGGTTTACTATTCGAAAGTTTCTTTAATAGAAACACACATCGTAAAAGGGAATACCAAAACTTGGCTTTAAAAACTAAAGTATGAAATGTAACGATTACCCAAATAAACTAATCACTGGGTTTCCACATAGGTGAAAATATGGATAGGGAAGAGAAATCTAACCATCATGTTCTGATGGATAGTGGTAGAGAACATGGCTATGGAAAAGCCAGTAATCACAAATCCATAGATTTGTGATGATATAAGGTACCATCTGATTCATCAGGTATAAGATCACTAGGACAACATTTTTTTTTGGTTTTCAAGATCATTTCCCTAAAGTTGAAAATTTTCTTAGAATAAATACTTACTTTATTTTGGTACAATCTCACTTTTGTTCGTGCCTTGAACAATTTCTACTTCATCTCTTAAATAAATGAAGTTGAATTTGTTATGAAGTGTTAGCAGATCATGCGATAGAATGACGGGTCATTCCATCTGTCTCAAACAAAATGTTAGCAAAAGTTATTAAATATACATAAGTCATTCTATAGTGAGATTAATCATATATGGTTCCTAAAATGGACTTATACTTCATATATCATACTGCTTAATATAATAAAACTAGTTTCTACTAAACAGAGACTTCATGTAGGCCAGTGGTATGCGATAAAGGCCAGTCGCACTTCGGTTGTGGGTTCGATTCCTACAGCCTTGTCCGAAGCGATGGGCTGTCGCCCGTCCTGCAGGTTGTCCCTTTTTCTAAAACTACGTTCCTATAACATCCCATCAATAATATCGAAAATCTTCTATCCTTAAACAATACTAACTTATGTCCAACATAATCCAGTCTAATCTTTAGGCTTATACATAATACTGCAGTCCACTCTCATAATATAGTGACAACGATTTCCAGAGATTTAATAGTGTCGTTGATCCCCACATATCATAAGATATGTCTTGTTGGTCACATTCCAAACACTCAAAGTCCTTAATCGTGTATTCTCTTGAATACCTTAGTGAAAAAAGTTAACACTTTCCACATACCAAAATCCTCAAAATTCTATATACTCAATCCATGATATCACTTAGTCCTTATATTAATCATGAGCTCATGAATACTATTAAACATTTCATTTTCTCGTATATCATCTTATTTCCAAAAAATATCTCAATCACTTTGAATACCACATCAATAAATATTGCAATACTCAATGATACAACATTATTTTGGAATCCCATTACATAAACACTTAATCATTCCACCACATCGTTGTCATATTCAACATTGCCAATAGTGATCGCATGTGATTTCCCTTTGTCCTTTGCCTTCAGTGGTTGCTCATGTTGATCATCACTAACCCTTGGATTAGGGCAATTATTAGCATAATGCCCCATTTCCTTGCACTTGAAGCATTGAAGTGTTGGCGGTGCGTTCTCTGCAGTGTTTGCTTTATTCACATCATTAGAAACCCTTTTTCCATTACTTCGACACTCAGCTGCTCGATGACCTTCTTTTCCACACTTAAAACATTTTCTAGTCCCTTTAAGACAATCTCCACCATGCTTCTTCCCACACTTTGTGCATAAGGAAACATTCATCTTCTTTTCATCATTATTCTGAGATTTCTCCTTGAACTCCATCTTTCGTTTCTTGTCAAAACCATGAGATGGATATGTAACACCAACTTCCATTTCTACCTTGATAGCACAACGCACAATTTCTTCATAGCTACTGAAGTCTCTTATAGCTAATGCCCTTCGAAGACTTGGTTTTAAGCCACTGAAAAATCGATCAACTTTACTTTCAGGTTGAATGATAATTCCAGAAGCATACCTTGCAAGTCTTGTAAAATTTGCTTCATAGTTACCAACAGATTCATCGTCCCTTTGCTTCAGTTCAAGAAACTCTTTCTACATCTTTGTTCGAAGAATACGAGGGAAGTACTTACTGAAAAACAGGTTCTTGAACTCGTCCCATTCCATGGACTCAATTTCATCTCTTGGCCTCGTATTCTTGATAAGATTCCACCATTGATCAGCTTCACCTTCCAAACGATATACTGCTAAGATGACTTTATCATGTTCAGAACATTGAAGAACTGAAAATATCTTTTCAGTAGTACTAATCCATTGTTCAGCAACTAATGGATCAGTAGACCCACTGAAAGAAGGTGGACGTTGCCTCATGAAGGACTCAATAGAATATTGTTCCCTTCTCTGCTCATTTGGAAGTCCAGAATGATTCATAGCTTGTGTAAGTATAGCAATAAGATTTTGCACTCCATCTCCCATAACATTTGTTTGTTCAGGAGGGCAATCATTGCATTGTCCATTGCATTGATCAACACGGTTCCTTCGGGTTCCAGCCATCGTCTAAAACCCAAAAAGAATAGTGTGAGAGGCAAAAATCATGCTAGGGAAAACAACATAATAAAGGGGGAGTACCTTCAATATCCAACATCTTAGGTTTAATTCTATGATCGTTAGCGTAATTCTATTACTATAACCTATACGTATACTTATCCCTAGGGACATCCCTAGACATACCTTAGAAATATCTCTAGGGATCTCACTAACGTTTTCGCATCCTAGTTTCCAAAGGTTGACTAAACCTTTCCTCTGATACCAACTGTAGAGACCCGTATCTTGACGTACATAGACTTTACATTACTTTTGCGGAATACTTAGTACATAACAAAAACACACACACAAGGATCGTAATAGTTTAGTGTCTTTGGAAACTCGGAATATAATCTTCTAATCCTGGTGAAAGATCTTCAACATCTCCCATAAAGATCTTCTTTTTTTTTACCTAAAACCTTTCTTTATATCCTGGGGAAAAGAAAACATAAAAGGGTGAGCTCAAATGCTCAGTAAGGGTAAACAAAAGAAATATCAATCACATAATTTTCATAAGAACATAACATTTTTGGAAATCTTAACCTGCAAAAGAGAGCATAATTTCATAACATGGGATAAATCATAGTAGTGAAATGAAATCATAACATAAAACATTACTCATTGTGGCATACACACATAATCATAGAGAATCATTTCTTGTTAGTCAAGACTCATTGCCAAGACTATCTTAGTGGACAAAGTCCCTTTCTGAATCGAGTAATCCTCGTTTCAGTCCTGTTTCACTGAACCGGTATAACCTACCATTCCAGCCATGTCTATCTCATGAGATATAAAATCTTTACCCAATGCATTGGAGGGAGATATAGGTCTCACCCATCTTATAATGAATCCTTTCTTATGTGTGCCACAAAATCATAAGTCATACATCATTTCATAACCCATGTAATAAAAATGGGATTCTTAAACAACATGACATCATAAAACCATTCTTATAAGATAAAGGAATTCATAAACATAATTCCATCACAACATAGTCAAATCAATGTAAAAATATGGATAGAAATAGAACCCTTTATTATCTTAGATGGAAAATAATTTTGATAAAACACTTGAAATGAATTCTTGAGGAAAATATCCTTTCTTCTTCAAAATCAATTTCTTTTCACAAAACATCATGCAATTTTAAAAGAAAGAGATTTTATTGAAAATAGTCATGAAATCTTTTAGAGGAATCTTCATGAAAATAAGGCTTTATAAAACAGTATAAATCCGTTCGTGCCGTATAAGTTTAAAAAAAACATTCTTCGTACTTTTGTCGGAAAAGTCAAAAAGTACCTCGTACGACAAAAGATTCCTTTCATACATATTACTAAAAACTCACCGAAGGGTAAAAATGGTTTTAAACAATTGTAGGTGGATGGAAATAATATTACATTTTGATGAAACATGGATGTGGATGATAAAATACACCCCAGTAAATACTTACGAATAAACAATCTCGGATAAAAAAATGAGATTGTGATATTTCCCTTACCTTAGGTCCGATTAGCTTCGTAAGTGTCCGAACCTCCTGTATAATGATTTAAATCATGTTATTGACTTATTAC